>JACJUY010004894.1:25153-46796 GCA_014220935.1 Platorchestia sp. MABIK
ACTCCTGGCAATTGTACCCTGTAATACCATTCATTTCCACTCCTGGCAATTGTACCCTGTCACACTATTCATTCCCACTCCTGACAATTGTACCCTGTCATACCATTCATTCCCACTCCTGTAAATTGTACCCTGTCGTAACATTCATTTCCACTCCTGGCAATTGTACCCTGTAATTCCATTCATTTCCACTCCTGGCAATTGTACCCTGTAATACCATTCATTTCCACTCTTGGCAATTGCACCCTGTAATACCATTCATTTCCACTCATGGCAATTGTTTCCACTCCAATCAATCATTCCCACCTGACTATTATAGCATTCATATTTTTTTCACTCCTGATAACCATTCCCATTCCCGTCAATCATTCCCACTCCTGTCTATCATTCTCACACTGTCCAGTCATTAAATTAGGTTAAATTAAATAGATCACATTACTTATTTCAGTCAAAGTAATCGTTTGAAAATGATGAGCTTTTGCCACACATTTGTCCAATGTATTGAGCTTAAACTTCTCTCCCATTTGGCTAACTGATATCATCTTCTGTGCTATACATAGAATGAACATTTCTTCATAAATGAGGGAATTCGAAAATGTTCGGAACAGTACGTAAATCACTTTATCAGGTTGGCAATAATACAGAGCAACATTATTCCCTGATTCCTTATACGACGGAAAATGTGAGCGAAGAGTGTACCTGTGACAATAACTTCACTGCTTCTTGAATTTTCATTGTACCAATTCTTCACTAATGGACACGCGACGGATATGTACATCTGTCCTTAAAACCTGCGTGATTTAGAAGTTATATTTAAGACCATGAGGTAGTGAAACCCGTATCACAAATACGCTCTACCCGGACTTAAGCCTTTGCCGGTCAAAATCGTTGATGGTCAGTGGCAAAAAAATGCGACGACCATCTTTATTATAGAGCAGCACACTTGTTCCGTCAAAAATGACAGGAATTGATGACGTTCTTTGAAGCACGAAAATCGTTCGAAAAAGGGTAAAATTTTATACATTTCGTTTGAACGGGTCAGGATAGGTTTGGTTATTTATGTTTAAAATATGAATTGGGAATTTTTTCGCAAGTTTAACTCGTTGCGCAATGTTTTTAATGGTGGAATTTCCTCAGCTCCAGCTACAATACATGAAACAAGACGGCTATTATTGTTACACCAGTGTACACGACCCTGCAAAAATGACGGGATTCGATATTTTCTTTAGACAAATGTTCCAGAAGTGGATGACTCAGAAATATATCCATCCTAATAATACTAGTGATAAATTTTTTTTGTAATTTCTCACTGGTGAAACTCGTATCACAGATACGGTCATTAAGCATCCTTTTAAGAGAGTGAAAGAAAGACGGACCAACTAATTTAATGGATTAATTGAGATTCCCATTGTGATAACATAAAGAGAAACTACGCACTAAATATATAAATTAATTATTTTATTTATAAATAAATTTAGGGAAACAACTGGCGTTTCATTATATAGTGTGGATATTAAGGCACTGTTATGATACATTTTTACTCACCGGACGTAACAAAGCATGAAGTCTGACTTCAACACAGATCAAAATGGGAGCTATTAAACAAATTATATCTTAACACAAAGTTGTCATACAGATGAGAATGCTTAAATATCTAAGAGGATATGCATAAATTACACTACAGCAAACTTAAATTACAGTCGATTTCCAAGAAAATGTAAATTGCAATATTTAAAGAAATTGGCTTAGTTTTAGGAGTCAGATAATCGCTTCCAATTCTGCATGAGTCATTCAAACATTATCACCATCAATATAAGTCCTTAGCGCAACACAAAAATCGAGTTCATTTTACATAAATACAAATATGCATTATTTAAATTTCACACACTATGCATATAAATTCGGAGAAACGCATCGAGTCCTTTTTCTAATCTCTGCTAGGATCTAGATCTCAAAGCGGAATCTCGAGGTCGTTTTTCAAAAGTCAGCTCTCAGGAAGTTTCCCTAGGAAAAACTTCCGAGACACAGATTAGAACTTCGCTAGCGCAGACCTGACCAGAGCGGAGGGATGCGAAAGTGGAACATCTTTAGGACTCTTGCCCACTTTGTCTTCGACGTTCTCATAAAATGGAAGAATTATATCGGCCAGCGTAGGTCATCGTTTGAGTTGTATGAGTCTCGCTTGGGACTTCGTTTGGCAGAATTTATCTTTCTGAAACAAGTTGACCGGGGAGTCCGCGCTAATCCCGGATTATCCTTAAAGATAACCGCTGGATCAGCTGCGCGACACAGGGACATGTTAGTCCTAGAGGAGGAATTAATTCCGCATTACGCACAGGGGTGATCTTCTGCTTAAACATTACAGCAACGTTTGAGACAGGAAGGGAGTTTACTGAATCTTGCACGCTTTTTGTACTGTGTGCATGTTCATGTTTCTGCATAATTAATGGCGCACACACAATTCGTACGAATGCAGTAATTTGGGGCACTCACAGTTCGTGCTTTAGTACTAAAAGTTTGAATAAACTCACACTTTTTATCGGAACAGTTATTCATGATAAACGCACAGCTTGTACTGGAGTAATAGTTTATGATATACCTACTGATCGTACACGAGTAATGATTTATGATACACCTCCCGTTCGAACAAAAGTAATGATGTACACCTACTATTCGTACAGAAGCAATGATTTATGATACACCTACCGTTTTACAGAAGAAATAATTAAAAACACTCATCAATTTGTGAGGGTGATATTAAATTCATGAGAGCTCCACACAATCAAACAAAGAAGAAAACTCAAGCGAATTATCACGTTTGTGGGGAAAAGAGGACTTACACACACCGGTATTTATAACATTAAACATTTATTGCATTGGAGCCAGTGAATAACGCCATTCACAAAATTCCCGAGGAAGCACCTGGTACATCGTTTTATGTTTCTCCTATCCAACATAAATGAAACTTAGCGTTCAAAATGACCAAATCCGAAACGAAATTTCAAGCTAAGTGTACTCCAAAAAAATCCTCAAAACCCAATATTTTAAGTAATGTTCACGATCGATTATCAACTTCAAACGAAGGCTGAAGACAATTCGCCCTAACATCTGCGTTTGCAGTCGATATAAAAATAATCTCATGCGACCACTGACACGAAGTGTACTCTAAATTACATATTAGCACTACGAGAAAAGCGACTACGATAAGTTGGACTGCTACAAGAATTGACTCGTAAAAGCTGACTGTGTAGTTTGACTCACTAGCACGCTGACCTACATAATTCCTGTGACTTGCACTTGTTGGAAGTTCTAACATACATCGATTAATTTTGATTTTGTGCCGTGATTGTGTCATGATCCAAGCATAATTGTGCCGTGATTGTGTCTTGATCCTGGCATAAATGTGCCGTGATTGTGTCTTGATCCTGGCATAAATGTGCCGTGATTGTGTCTTGATCCTGGCATAAATGTGCCGTGATTGTGTCTTGATCCTGGCATAAATGTGCCGTGATTGTGTCAAGATCATAAAATAACTGAGACAATTGTGATCGTGATCTTAACTAAATTCAAACGTGATTATCTTGTAGTGAAGTAATCGTCATTTTTGTGAAGTGAAATGGTGATTATTGATTGTGACGTGGCTACAACATGATTATGACGTCTTTATGAAGCGTGATTATGATGTAATCTTCACGATATTAAAACTTGTGATGAACTGTAACAAATTCTGACGTAGTTGCGATGTTAATTTGACGGGCTGATGACATCGTTGTAAAGTGGATGTAATGTTATTGAATTATATTTGATGGAAAAATATAAAATGAAATGTATTATATCCACTTAACTATGAAAACTCACATGCTTAGGTTAGCGATTACTACACAGTTAGTGACGTTGTCACAAGTCGAAGATGTAATAAAACTCAGGACTCACGACTCGTTCATATCTAAGATCATGTAATTTTTCAACATAATTGGTGTATATTTCAGTCTTATTTAATTCTATTAGGAAGAAATGAAATGCTTAGGTGATAACAATTTTGAATGACTAGAAATAAAAAAACACTTTGCCCGTTACTTGAAATGATGTTCTGACTGCAAATATGTTCAGTATGGTCCATATCTATCACCTTCTTGGACTCAACACACACGCACGTATTTGAAACACAAGTTGTTATATTCGTAGACCATATTTTAAATGCTGTAATACAGCCACATTTCAAAATACACAAGCAGTTACATTCGTAGACAACATTTTCAATTTTCAAATGCTATAATACAGGCACATTAGAAGATACACAAATAGTTATATCTGCACATCACACTTAGATTCTTTATTCAGACGCATTTGAAGATAAACAGTTATATCCGTAGATCACACTTCTAGGTACTTCAACACAGGTACATTTCAAGATCCACAAGCAGTCAAATCACCCATTCAGAAACTTTACACTACATTTTTCAAAATACTCGAACCGTTATATCCGTAAATGCAACTTCCAGGTACGTATGATATATCAAGACAAACGTATTTTAAAATTCAAGAACAGTTCTATGCGCAGAACGTATTTTCAAAAGAGAATTGGCATCGCACCTCTTCACAGGGCCCCAAACTCTGGCCTGCATGAGAGAGGCTCTGCCGAAACTCTTCAATAGTGTCACAATATTTGCGCGCGCATACTAAAAAGTCATCCTAATTCTGCCGAGCTCGCGGAACAAATTCTCGGTTGCAGCGCGGCGAGGCAGTGGAGAGCCCACTTCCATGCAAATGCTTGTCCTGTCACGCCAGTTTAAATTCTGCGTTCCGAAAACTTGCAGTTACTTCAGTGCACGGGGCAGAATTCCCGGACATCGGCCTCTGAGTTTTCTGGGGCAATCATTTGCAAGTTGTCTCCATCGCGTGAGAATGGACTGTGTGAGCTGGAAGAGAAATTATGATGGATTTATTTTAATTTTGGCTTTGCTGTAAGGGCCGTTACGTCTTTGTATCTTGCTTCACTGTACGGTTTGTAGGAACGGATTCCTTATTGTTGACTTGCTCAGGTGTTTCACCTTGTCATAATTAACCGCTGTTAATTCAAATAAAATTTATCATTTCGAAAAAATTAAACTATTTTAGTTAACTAACTTCAACCATTTCAATAAATTTTCATCGTCTGCTCTCTAAAATAACCAACACCATTTCGAATTATTTCAAATTGTTAAAATAATAGATACCCTTTAAACAATCTCCATTTCCTCAAATAATCTCTACTATTTCAAACAACCTCCATCATCCCGAATATCTTTTAATATCTTATTAGTTATTCTAATTATTTTGTTCAATTTAATATTTCAAATTTTCAATTTAGGACAAGGAGGTTTAATTTCCCCAAAATATATTTCATCATCATCTGTTGCTGAGAATGGTTAAAATATTTTTCCCATTTTTTAGGCGTATAAATTTTATCACACGAACAATTTCATTCCCTTGAGTTCAATCCCTCGTTGAATTTGAGCGTCCATAGTGTGGCGTACCTGGTGTTGTTTCTGTTATTTGTTTTAATTTCACGGATGAGAAGATCTAGGTCTTTGTTATTAAAATCGTCAGACAACCAAGCTTTCTGAGTTTATTTCCTTTCACTGCGTTGTTTTTCCGCTGTGGAATGTTAGTTCTCACAGAACACTCCCACCGGTTGCCACACTCAACTTTCCATTTTAGGCTTTTAAGCTTTTCATTTTAAGCTTCAAGCTTTTGACTCTTGATAATTTCAGACCATTTTCGCCCTCGGAGGAAGTTCTTTCATGTGGTGCGAAAATGAATGCGAAGAATGAAAATTCTGAGAGACTTATTGAAATTTGAGAGCGCATGTGCTATTAAACATATTGGAATTAAGGATCAATTGTCCCTTGAAATATTTGAGCCACTTGCACCCCATCTATTACGAACATTACGAACAGGAGTGATTTTGCGCAGAGTTCCCCGTCCGGATAAATTCACTTTCGATCTAGAGAAGTCGAGAGCAAAAAAATTCAGTGACAAATTGCAGTCATGTCTCGCAGATTCGAGGGTGGCAATGGTGGAGGAGTCCCAGCGATTTGTCATCTTGCAATTTTCAGCGGAAGGAAGGCAAAAAGGAACTTTTATCAAGGCCAACACATTCGGAATTCATGGATTGGTTCACAGCAGAAGGAGTTTTTTGAATACGTTTTAAAAAAATATCGGTGAGGAGACGTTTCTTCAAGGGTCGGTAAGAATTTAAAACGTTCGATCGAACGAGGCTGTGAGATGAGCAGTTTGCCAGCCTGGAAACTTGCTGGACCAGGCATTGGATGAAAATTCGGTTGCCACCACAAATTTAGAGGACTTTCAGATGCGATCACGAATAACCATTGTATGCAGAACGATCAGATGAATGTGCTTTTTTTGCTTATTAAGTGCAGTAGTAGGTTATCACTCGTCACTGATGCAGCTCGTTGATAATTTATATGTTTAATACCATATGTAATGAAATTCTACATGTTTAATTTCAAATGCAAGGAAATTCTACATGTTCATTATAAAATGAATGGAAATTATACGAGAAAAAGATGAGAGGGAGACACTAAAAAAAAATCATGTCACATATAAGAAGTGATGTGAAATGTCTGAAAACTCCTACTACTTTCATCCTTCTAATTCTTTTTGGTGTTTAGAAAATCTGAGAGAAGCAGTCTCTGAAAACACGTGACGTAAGATTCTGAGTTTCTACCATAATTCACCGTCGAATTTTGCACATTGAAACGAAATTCGGTGCTTGTATCGTGTTTACCTCCAGGAATTAGGGAGCTGCTTCCGATGGATATTTTGAAGCCTCGCAAATTATTTCAGGGTCAATAAATAAAAGAATAAAGAGCTTTATTGGTAACGGAAGATTATTGAAAGAAATGGTTTAATTCAGCTTCTAATTTATGTCACAGAGGTCAATCGTTACTCACATTGTCCTAAAATGGTTAGAAACAACGGTCACGCTCAAGAATATGCTTTCTATCTATCCATTCTCGCTTTACGTAAAAAATTTGATGCATTTTAAATAAACGCGTTTGAGTCAAGTTAACATTGTTAAAGCATCGAGCGAGCACTTTACGTCTAACATTCACCACATCCATTCAATGAATTTCTGAAAACCACCTATTGCATATTTTTTATTCATCCTAATTCATGGCTTAGTTTAAAAACGTTCATGTAGAGCAGCATGAATTTAGGATAAAATGGCCTGTAAGTTTTTTTCAGTTTAATAATTTTGAAAGAGAAAGGGTAAAATTCATCATTTTTGTGATGCTGGAAGTGTTTCTTTTTGACATCTCCAGTAATTCTCTGAATGCAAGCTTGAGAACGCCAAAGACAGGTCACACAAGAAAAGATTTCCCTCATTAAATGAATTTCTTCTGCAACATTGTCAGAATATAGTTGGAGAGCAAGATGTAAGTCCTGAGAGTACTTGTTTTTTGGGGAAATAATTTATGTTGGAATATCATATATATATCATCAACATACACTGCATTGAATAATGTGGCATAGTGGTTTGAAAGCCACTTGGTTACTTTGGAATGTGTTCTTATTTTACGGAGTTATGAAATAATATTTTACAGTTTAAAATCACTTGGTGCTCAGTTTTAGCAAATTGAAAAGATTCAAAAGAAATGATGAAGATTAGCAAAATTGACTCGCATTTATATCCTAACAAAAGCTTTCATACTGGTAAAAAATTTTAGTTTCGAAACAGAGGTACATTAAAGACAAAGAAGATAAACTAGCGTCTGATTTAACGCCGGGTTTTTTATCTCCTGTAGTTCTGCTGAATGGGTTCCACTGTTTCCTTGCTTTATTGAAATATTTTTCTCTCTGATATCAGCTTACTATCCTCAGTGGGCAACTGCCCGAACCTGAGTTTCACTCACAAAAAACATATATTCGAGATATTAGAGAACGATGTAATGATTTGGCGAGCCCATTACAGCCATAGAATGAATGAACATAATTTTAATGCTTGAAAAACTAAAATTAACAATTTGAGCTAATGAACATGACATATTAACATCCCTGAAAATTTTCGTATTTTTAAAGTGGACTTTTCATGCTGTTCAACGCTTGTGTAGAAAACTGAGACCAAACCTCGTCACATTCAGAAATGACATTCATAGGATTTGTAATGTAGCGTGCTTAACATCCTCTAAACGCACGACAGCGCTATCTAGCGGTGAGAGTGGAACTAAAAATTGGAGAACTAGCGCTCCCAGATGTGCCTTCTGTGGTTTTTTGGAGAGTCAACTGTTCGTTTGCAGCACAAATGCGTTCATTAAAGAACTCCAGGGAATTGTTTTTTGCTCTCGGTGCCTGCCCTTTTCCGCGTGCGCTGCTGATGAATCGCCCGCGGCAAATGGCCATTGATTTGCTCGACCAAATGCCCATTGATATTTATTCATAGAACACGACGTGAAGCATCGTGCCATTTTGGCATGAATCTCTTGTTCATAAAGCCTATTTCTACAGAGGATTCAAGCTTGGTTTTTAAAAGCCTTAAGAATGATGTCATTGTAGTTATTTGATCGTTTTATTCGTCGTAAATTGAAAATGACGTTTATGGTGGTATTCTTTTTTGGGAAATGTTCGTGCATTCATTTGTTCAAATGCTGTTCACAAGTGATATTTGCAATGAGCTGAAAACTCTCTTCCATGGGCTTATTTACTTTAAAATGTGCTGAAGTTTTGCTGTTGAGCCAATCTCCGCAAGCTGTGGAATACCACCCTTAAAGTGGGTCTTGAAATAGAAATTCTTGAGTTAAAAATACAGTTCTTGTACAATGATTTTTTGAACTCAGGCGCTAAGCTCTTTGTGTTTGTCTTTAATAAATAACACCGCTCCTTTAGCCGCCCGAGCACAAATGCAAAGACTGAGAGCGGCATTAAGACGCAAGAGGATGGAGGAAGCGAGACTTCGGTTTCAGCGGTCGCCTTGATCTTGCTTTGGACTTGAGTGACGATCTGCGAGGTTTTCTTGGTCAAGTTCACTGTCTGAAGCTGCTTTGTCTCTAAAGCGTGCAGCTTCGTCCCGAAAATATAAGGTAAAGCCTCGCAACCGCAGCCTTGCGACTGAACTTTGAAGGTCTCTATTAGAAATCTGCGCTTGAATTTTGAAGACCAGAGCTTTAGCAGTTAATTTACATGTAATTAGGAATATGCATAAACTCTGTAGGCCTTGAATATTATTCTGATTATAAATGAACACTGCGTTCTAAAGAACAAACAGCTAGTTGTGCAATACAGCTATTTTATCTTAACTGTTTTGAGATAATATACCATGAGGAGTTGAACCTTAATGCATTCGGTATGTTGATGAGGCAATTAAAGCGCTCATTCACTGTTATTTATGTGATAACTCGGCCAAAAATGCACATAACCAAAGAGAGTGCTAGCGGTGCGGGTAAAAAATAAAGTGACGCAGTATGATAATTTACATTAGGAAGAATATTACACCATAGGAGAGTGCAAGAAGAGGGCAATAAAACGTCGACGTAATAGAGGGGTCATCTGAGGGAATGGAGTTTGGAAAGAGAAGTGTGATGAATGGTTGCGGGGTAAAAAAAACTGGAAGACAATATAGTGGTTGTTGAATGTGTTTAGATGGCCCTTCATGCCATTGTTAAGTTTATCGGCGCTCTGCGAGAGCGATTTCTGTGTTTTCAATAGAAAGAGTGATGATTGATGAAGTGATTGGAGACAAATGTAAAAAGTGTTGCTGGTGGTAGGTTTGTCATCATAAAAACATGCACAATTGTGATTAAAGAAATTTAGCTTAGGAGAAAGACGACTCAAAAATCAGACTCGTGTGGCACAAAACATAGGAAAAGAAGTTAAAAATTTTCCGCTTGTCACCTGAAAAAGCAAATGATATACTCGTAGGCTATCACAATTGCATCGCGTATGCTTTTTGAGATCCATAAAGTTTCTTGCATCTTTCAGCGCAACTAAATATTTCTATGTCATACTAGGCCAGTTTAGAATCCATTGAAACGAGGTACTGGTTTTCCATACAAATAGCCCTGGAACAAAGCTGGAATATAATGACGTTTTGCTTAGAGATGAAGTCTAAACTTCATCGTTGCGTATTGGACTAGAAAGTTCCCGGTTCGATTTCCGGCAGCAGCGTGGTGCGTTTGCCGGCGCGGGCAGCTTCTAATGGTGATGTAGAAAAAGGAAAAGGCAATTGAGTCTTGTTAAACTCCTCTCACGCAATGAGTTTGCATTTCATTCCCTCCTATTTAGGTTATGGGTCGAAAACATAAAAAAATTGCAAAACTGTGCAATCATAAAATTGAGTGAGCAATAAAAACTCTTTTATAAATATTCACTATAGATCACTAAATTTCAATAAAAATTGGAGAGCAAAAATCACTGACAAAAATTTCATTATACTGAGAACGTTTCGGGCTAATACCCATCATCAGCTCATTAAAAGAATATGACATATACCACTGAAATAGAAATGAACATAGATGTTCAAACAGACATAAACACGAAATCAAAAGTGAAAACAAAATTAAAAAAAAAAAGTAAAAATGCAGTAAACAACACGAAACACAACTTAGCCCGAAACGTTCTCAGTATAATGAAATTTTTATCAGTGATTTTTGCTCTCCTATTTTTGTTGAAATTGAAGAAAATTCCGGAAAATGTATCTGATCGCTAAATTTGTACGCAATTTGTATGGTTAGAGAGGTAAATGCTAGATTCTTGGTCAAGTGTTGAACCCAATGCAGTATATAGCAAAGAGTGTTTTCTAAGCTTTGCACATTTGGCTGAAGATGCTCAAATAGCAGTAAATTATTGGAGAAAATTATTGGTATCCGTAGCTGACAGTAGGTATTTGTTCAAGAAAAGAAAAAGAATATAAGTAAAGAGTTAATAGTTTGCAATGCCATTTTAAACGCCGAAGACATACGTGGTCTGAATAATTTAATTTAAAAGAATTATAAGCCTGCAAGAGAACAGTTAATGAGGTAATGATGAGCAATTAAGAATTTCTGGTGTGTAGAATGGAATAATGTGCGAAGAAATGATTTATTATGATAAGATGAACAGGCTGAAGAAGAAACCTCCAAGATTTCCTCGGAAATCATGCGAGTAATTAATATCTAATCGAATAGTTTAAACAAAATCAGTTATAAAAAAGAGTGTTGCAACTTCGATTCTGTCAACTACGATTGAGCAGCTGAAGTCTGATCCAGCAGATCATTGTTTGTATGATTCACAGTTACAAAATACTAACGCTCGGTGTATTTTAGCGTGGAGTTCAAAATTGATCTCCAGCAAATACCGTGCGAACGTCGATGGCTGGAGGAGAGCCATTTGTCTCCTCAAAGCCAACACAAAAAAATCCCTTTCAGACTAGTGTTTTTTCCCGAGCAGCATTGTAGTGACCGAGAGATTTCCTTTAGTTGTCTCTGCATCTTCCATGCCTCATTTATCTCCAGCAGGACACTCAAATTGCCCTGTGTAACTTTTTCCGTAATAAAAATAGGCCACGCAGGGTCTTTTATGAAAGCTATTGATCTTGCATACATTTGAGTGAGCTGCCTTCACAACTTAAACGTCATCCTGCCTCATTTAAATGACAAAGCTATGGAACGGTGAGGAGTTAGCAAAAAGACGGGCGCGTGTGACGCAAATAACTCTACGGCGAAATTGCTCCCGATTTCATGCGATTTCTGTTGATGAAAGAGTCTCGACTTGTAAGACTTTGCAAGCGAGGAGGATTTCCGAGCTGCTCTATGGAAATGAGATCTTAAATCATCCCGATAACTGTGATGGACGATGCGAGATTAGAAGCTTCGATCAAAAAGACCTTAGCAAGATAAAAGAAGTTCGGCGAGTCTGCTCTAGTAGAGTTTTCTAAAAAATCGAGGGAGCTTATTTGCATCGCACAAGAGTTTAATACCGGGCTTAACCATCGTAAAATTAGAATCCTAATTGGACCTTGATGAGTGGATGGAATTTCAGCGGGAAAAAGGATTGTTTGCATTGTGTGAGTCTGATCCATGACTTATGCTATGTGCTTGTTGTACACGATACAATACAGCCATTGTGCGTGTTGTACAGGGTACAATACAGCCATTGTACGTGTGGTACACGATACAATGAATACAGTCATTGTACGTGTGGTACACGATACAATGAATACAGTCATTGTACGTGTGGTACACGATACAATGAATACAGTCATTGTACGTGTGGTACACGATGCAATGAATACAGTCATTGTACGTGCGGTACACGATACAATGAATACAGCCATTGTACGTGTGGTACACGATACAATGAATATAGCCATTGCACGTGTTGAACACTATACAATGAATACAGCCATTGTACGTGTTGAACACGATACAATGAATACAGCCATTGTACGTGTTGAACACGATACAATGAATACAGCCATTGTACGTGTGGTACACTTTACAATGAATACAACCTTTGTACGTGTGGTACACGATACAATGAATACAGTCATTGTACGTGTTGTACACGACATAATAAATACAGCCATTGTACGTGTTGTACACTATACAATGAATACAGCCATTGTGCGTGTTGTGTACGATACAATGAATACAATTTCACTCACTGTAATTGAGATAGAGATAGTTGCATAACAACAACACTGTACTACAACTGAGATTCAGATTTTCACAACATAGCGTGAGTGGACAAACATGATAAACAACAAACATAAACAAGGCAATGCTTGTTAAAAATATACAAGAAATAATGTATGCATTGCAGTCGAGTGTGAAAATCCTAAAAACATTTCCTAGAGGGCTTATTTTTAATTTAAAGATTTTGTAAGTTTTCACAAAGTAGGTCAGTAAAGTTATTACTTGAATGAAAAAAATGAAGAAAGGATTTGATGACATCTTCGAGACTTGCATGGTATCCTGGATATCTGCTTGGTATTCCGGTTACGTGTATGGTATTCTGATCACTTGCTTGGTATCCTCGCTGCTGATGTAGTATTTTGGATATCGGTGGGGTATCTTGGTTCCACGCACGGCATTCTGGAAACCTCTACGTGTGCCAGTTACATGCTTTGCATCCTGGACACGCATGGTGCCCTGGTCTCCAGCATGGTATTCCTGTCACCAGCTTGGTATCATGGTCTTCTGTTTGGTATCCTAGTCACTTGTATGGTATCTTGGTCACCGTAAGATATCAATGTCATCTGTTTCGTATCCTGATCTCCTGTTTGGTATCCTAGTCATCCACACAATATTCTGGTCACAGGTTTAGTGGTGTCCTTGCCACCTGTTTAATATCTAAGTCTCCTGTTCGGTATCTTAGTCACTTGCATGATATTTTTGTCATTCCGAAGATATCCACATTATCTGTTTGGTATCCTAGTCACCCACACAGTATTCTGGTCACTTGTATAGCATCCTGATCAATTACTTGGCATATTAATATGCTAACCTATCCAATGGGCTGGATTACATTTACACTTGATAATTGTAATGATTACTTAAACTATGTATTTTGAAGCATATTAACAAATATGAAGTAAGGAGGTTGACCAATACTGATTCTGAATGGACTTGATGTTGTTTCAATTCACAACAATGTGGGTTTGTTTAATTCATTTCTGGCAATGCAACCCATATTTGGGTTGCATCTTGCTCTTACATACCGCAATATCACCCACTGGTGATCACAAACTCAATTTTTTTCACCAAACCGTCTGTTCCAATTCAAGTATGCCATTTTCAATGTTGAGAATTTGAATTTACTTTGAGATGAGCAATAGATTTAGTATAGCATGCCTTAAATAACGTTAAATGAAGCTTTAGTGCTTGATGAAATAAGGGTTCGTTCGAGCGAAAGTCAAGTCATAGGGTCTTCTGATACCTTATGATTAAATCCTACACAAAAAAGATCAGCGTAACTGACGAAATTTGCTTTTGATAGCCACACCAAAAGCGTTTGCCTAAAGACCATGGAAATTTTTGCCAAAAGACCATGGAAAGACCATATGGACATAACTCTTCAAGGGAGACTTTTGAAGGTAGAAGTTACGCCCAGCTCAGCGTGGGAGCAGAAGCACTGACGCCCGCACTTAGTCGTTCCGTGCTACGTAAGGGGAGAGGCAACGGGCTGGCCGAAACGAGGAAACTGGAGCCTTTTTCCAGTTCCAGGTTTTTATGTGTACCCTGTTCGCCATTCAGTAACTTTTACTTTTATAAGCAGTTTTTTTATGAATCTTAATGGTCTAGCCCAATTAATTTTTCAGATCAGTGCAGCTTTTTGAAGGTATGTCTTCAATTGATCGAGCATAGCGGAAAATATGAGCATTTTACTGAAATATAAAATCTTTTTCTGTTAGTGCTGCAAACCTTGATTTCCAGGCTTTGTCTATGCTTTGAAATTTTATTAATAATTTAGCCCAATCGCAAAAAACAAAAGCCTACTTGGCCTAGCAATGTAAGTACGAATGCAATGAAATGTCACATTAATATTTAACTCATGCCAAACATATTTGAAGCAACCCATGACCCGATATACCGAAATGAACTTTCATTAATTGCGCTTCTTCTCCATTATTTTCAAGGCATGCTTATATTTTGAACTGAAATGCCGTTAGCAAACATCACCAAAAAAAAATAGAAGATACTCACTTCTCTCGCGCATGCGCGTGCCAACAGAACATAATCCTACCCTGAAATTCAGCTTTTTGCACGAGGCGGAATTGCATTTCTTTTCGCCCGACCTCACACTACAGGGATCCCCCAGAAATATAAATTTTTTAGGGAGCCAATTCTCGATGAAGCGGCAATTGGCTGCTCTGGATGAGCTAACGAGAAGCAAACACGATACCGCTCTTCCTGCGATCTGCAAAAACGTCGCCTAAGCCAAGCTTAGTGTGCAATTTTTTGCAGAAGTGATCTTTCTGTTGGAAATTTCAAGGCCTATCGCAAGCACGGCGGTGGTGTTGATCAACGTACGGCCGCTTTTTGTGGGAGGTTCTGTCGTGATGCAGAGTACATTAAATCACTTGCAAATCAACTTCTGAATTGGATTTTTAATAGAGCGATGCATTTTACTTCCAAGAAGTTATAAGGACGTGAAATTTTAAAGCTTTTCCAGCCCTCTTTTGGGAATAAAAATTCGTTATTGTGTCATGCAATTGCTGACAATTAAAGGAGTCGAGAAGTTTCACGAGTTTTTGCTAGGGAACTTAGTTGATGATGACTTATTTACCGAAATACATTGATTTATTTCTGTTAATTTGAAACGGTCATGGGGCTATAATATCTTTCAATCCACCTTTACGGTAATGTTAAAAAATACGCTCATGTCAAAAGACTTATTATTTTGTTTCTAGTTTGGAATTCATGAGAAGATCCAGTTTGAATATTATAAATATTGATGCTAAATGATATTTTATACTGCAAATAATTCAACTTCGAAGTGTCTCAAAATTTGAAATAGCAAAAGAGAACATTTTAGAACACTTAAAACTAATTTAAATAGCTTTAAAAGCGCATTAAAATGTTTCTTTTAAGCTCAAAGCACGAAGCGTTCTTTTAAGCACAACGAAGAAAGATAATTGTGGTATACGTTGGTGTTTATTTCGAGAAACAGTGTGAGATTGTGTTTTTTATAAGCATGTAATTACAAGATAAAGGATTTTTACCAAGAAAAGGTTGAGAAATAATCATGGGGAATTGCTTGCCCAAGTTAGAAAATAAGATGTTTATTTATCAGATAGAATATAATCTTCACGGCTCAATTCCACAATTTCTTTGAATGACTGAGCAAATTGTCTCATTTCCTGATCTCACTTTTTGGCCGGAGCATTTATGAAGTTAGTGGCCGAGTGCAGAAACTGTACTTGGGCGGCTAAAATAATAGATTTCCTTGTAGAAAAGTTAGATTGAAGGCAAGTGCTCGAAAAGAAAATTTTTTCAAGCATAAAAATTGTCTTTATAGGAGACAACGGAATAACATGTTTTTAATCATGAATAAGTTCCTAAAGTGTTTCCAGTTTCCATTTAAATATTCTCGCACATGCTAGCTCATGGAAGCTAGTATGACTTGACATTTCATTTTGTGTAATTTTATGTTTTGGAGTTAGCTCAAATAGAAGAAGTTACTATTACTAAATTAGAAACCACTTGACATGATCGCTACTTGAAAGCAGTGTTTGTGTGGTGCGATACTTGAAATTACATTACCCTCAAGTTAGAAGTTAATGCTACGTTTGAAAGTGCATTGTTGTACGGAGCATGAGACCAGAATTTTTACTCAATGAAAATTTCAGAACAACGCACAGGTGGTGTTTAATCCTTTTAAAATACGCTAACCGAGATGATGAAATTCGGCATCAAACTCCCGTAGACATTTCACGACACTGCCTTGACTGGAGCGAAGATTTGTACAGAAGCACAACACAACAGGAGTCCAAGCAAGAAGCAGTGCGTGTCTGCATGCAAAACTCTATGTGGCGTGCACGCCTCGGTCTATTGTGAGTCCACACCATGAGTGATAATGGATCCTGGATAATGAGAAGTAGTAGAGGCTCAACTCTTCCTGGGAATAAACTCTTCGCTCATTGATCTACGAAAGGCTAAGGCTTTCATGCTGAAAAGGTGGCAGCTTGTAAGAATGACCTGTGAAATTGTAAATTGGGACCCTGACTGGGAAAATTTTCCCAATGCGTGATAGAGGTCAGAGATTTTTTTTAGGGAAAATGTGCGCAGTCAAAGTAAAATATTACCCTTTAGCAATGGGCATGCTCAACTGAGATAGCTCGTTTAACTGAGAATAAAATTAAGGAATATCAGAATATTGGTATACAAAATAGCTTTTGAATGTAATTTGGTATATTCCAAATATTTATCAATTTGTTAAGGGATAACTCTCAATCAACTGCTGCGCGTTTTGGCTTGCAAAGTTCAACTTTAACGATAGAAGTTAGAGTTAATAATCATAAAGGCTCTTTAAATTAAATGTAGTGTTTATGTGATCTATTGGTCGTAAAAATTCTTGGGCATTAGCGTCTCATAAATGTAAATAAACAGTATAATGTCGGATTTTCAAAAAGTGCTGACAGAATCTCAGCTATGTTAAATTTTCAGGTACAAGCTCTATCACAGTGTGTTTCCAATTCAAGTCTCCCAATTTAATTAAGAAGTCAAAACAGAGTAAGTGAACAGTTATAGGGGTCGAGGTGGTGGGTTCTTCAATAAATATGCGTTAAAACTACGAGTTATTTTTGTGATAAGAGATGATATTTTTGATTTTTCGAAAGGAACTATTTCGTATAGATTGAAATGCTGCTGTGACCCGAGTGTCTCCAGTTCACGTTCTGTCCTGGTCTGTTTAGAAATTTTGTTAAGTATATCAAACTAGCTAGCATAGTAAGAGTTTTTTGATTCAACTGCCATGTAGCAGCGAAAGAAAATATTCCCCAGTTTTACTTTGAACGCGAGGAACTTTTTTAGGCTCAATGATTAACTTCGCTGATGTTTATAGCTCTACTGTGGCTGACGATAATAGGGGAAAATCGCTTAACTTGACTTGTTTGCTTTTTGCAAGTAAAGTATATGGCACACAGGGTTGAAAATGTTCATGAAGCCCATCGTTATTTCATGAAAAAGTCATTGCATCTGGTCTGTGGGAACTTAATTAAAAAATAATTTAAGCCAAACTTTGTCTTTCACGTACACTACTTCGACAATAACTACGGAGAGCTAATCTTTATTGGAAGCATGACGAGCGCTAATGTAGTAGAGGAGAAAAGGCAGCATCAATATAGAATGGCGTGCTGATGAATAATTACTCTCTGCTAGTGTTCATGTGCTCAGTAATTCCTCCCTGGAAGTGGAGGTCAACTATAAAATTCAAGTCCGACCCAATATTCCGTTTCTGAACAACTTCAGGTTTAGTCATTGTCTTAACTTGGTGTAGATTGATATTACATGCGACTAGGACAAAGGCAAGTCCTGCAAAGTCTGGATCTTGCTCGAGCGATTTAATGCGTTATTTGTTCTGTATTGTGTTCTAGCAGATGTTGGGAGCATGTCGAGCATTATCTGGATAAAGATCCAGAATATTTAGATCGAGATGACCATGTGGAAGTGAGCGTGTGGAATAGCATTTAGAATTCACGAACTGGAATGTTAGTCTAAAATAGGAATGTAAATGATGACCAAGAGGGTAGGCGCACTGATGATATGGAAAATAGATATACGAGTAGTTGATAATATGGAATAGAGACTTAGATAATTTCTAAGCTGTTAATAACAAAATTTAGAATAAGGCCAAACGAACAATACTTTTACAAATGAAGACCTGCCAAAGAGATTTATAATGTTGATATCTAAAAACATAATTAGTAAAATTATAAACTGAATGATATAACTTGGTGGGTAAAGATTTACGTTAATGTACGAATTATAAAAATAGGGAGTTGCGCACTGATCTGGAACCGTATACGTGTTACTTTAAATCGTTTACATATCAGAGGAGTAGCATCAAGTGTTCTGTCCCACGTGTTGATGGTATTTCAAAACACTTATGCGAACAATGCAAATTTACGTCATTATTTCACTCGGGTCACATTAGCCTCTCTATTTGAAAATGAAAAACTATAATTGGAAAAAGAAATGCTCTAAATTTTTTCCATCAGTGCCTTCGCTACATTCAGATATGAATGACGAGATCTATTCAGATTATTGTGTGCTCAACATCGGAGGAGATTTTACGTTTGCGTTTGGTGTGTGTTTAAAGGACGTTTTGGCCTGACAAGGGGACTTTTAGGATGTACAAATTGGTCAACATCTCGAAAAGTTGAACCACAAAAAATTAAGGTAAACAATTTTCACTGTGAATTTTTCATGTGCTCTATGCTCGTAAAACCAAATGAACTCTCTCCTGACTAGACAATTAAATGAAAGTAAGCTCATAATGTGGCGTAAAACGAAAAGTTTAAAAATGAGTTTATTAAAACATCTAATAATTAAAATTTCTTTTGAACAAATTATTCTTTTCCGTGATCAGCTTGTATAGAATGGCACTTTAAAAACGCAGACGAAGAAATAAAATTTTTGCGTGTATTTAATTAACATAAGCAACAGTTTTGATCATAGTAGATATTATATGTTTTAGTTCGTCGACTCCGAAATATCATTCATGTTCATTTAAAATATAAGAAGAATTATGGAACGCTAACTCACGTCTGCAGTAAAACTTCCCACTCAACGGCACAGTTTGAGAAAAATTCTATTCTTCCCTCCGCAAACTGCTAAAAACGCTTGATTGATTCCGGAGGTGCCTGTACTCCTTTCTTCCGTTAAAGAAAAACCGCAAAATCTTTTACTGAAGCAACGTTGGACGCTGCGGTCTCAAAACATCGGTCTATGAAACAGTTCGTCCGGCATATTTACTTCACTGGAACACTCTTTTACTGGTAGCTTGATTAAAGTGGTATCATGTTTCAAAACTAGTAAAGATTCCTGTAATCAATAATAGTTTTTGTGTATTTACACCGATAAAAAATAAGGCTGCTTACACGAAACCACATTTGATCGTGGAATTAATGGCAGAAAAACAAGTTTTTTGAAAACATAAAAGATTCACTAGATTTTATGTTTTAAGACTACGCGGCTGTTGGACAACGGCTCTGTGAGCTTAACAGAAACTGAAACGTCCGACTCTAGAAAACGCAAAGAAAGATGCTCTCTATTTAATTTCTCTTTTCATACAGAACAACGAGGCAAAACATCGGAGCTTCAGCATTCTACGCTATAACTCCGAGCAGTTTTGAGTAGTTTTCCTTTGGCAGTGCAAAAAGATTTCCAGCGATTTTCAGTTCAGAAACCAGCATTTTCTATCGGAAGATCTTCATTCTGAAATGGAGAATTCAGTACCCAGTCACTGGAATTCAGCTTCACTAACAAATGCCGCTGCTGTGAAATGCTGAAATGTTGCTTTTATGGCGAAATGCGCGTAAATAAATTCACGACCAATTCATTTTTTCCATGCATGATAAGAAATTCCTCAAAAGTTCTGTGTTTAGAGTGCATTATTTTGTTGAAATGAATTTGACTCTAAAAAAAATGTTATTCCGTATTTTTAAAGGAGAAAGCTACAAAAACTGTTGAGAGTAGAAATTACAAAAATTCCTTTAAGAGAGAATCAAAATTCAAGCTGTATTTTTCTTTCTACTTATGAAATCTAACGAAAGGTTGTTCCTAAATGATAAAGAATGTTCCCAGGCACGCTTGAACAAGCATTTTTTAAAATGTTCAACTGCCTAGATGTTGTAGCTGAACTTTTCTCAGCTATCCTAGTATTTTTCATAGGGAGTTTTACGAAACTCTGGGTATGACATGGCTTTTTATTTGCCTTGGTCAGCGGAGAAATATTTCCGACTTCACAAAGCTATTTGACCATAAACTTCCTGAGAAACGAGTTACGAGAGGCTGATCGTAAGATTCTTTTCGTTTCTTGCTCACACAAACTCAAGGCTGCTGATTTTACGCATCGTTTCATTATTATTGAACTCAATGTTATTGATTTTACGCATCGTTTTAGTATTATTGAACTCAAGGTTACTAATTTTACGCATCGTTTCATTATTATTGAACTTAAGGGTACTGATTTCACGCATAGTTTCATTATTATTTTACTGAACTCAAGGCTGCTGATTTTACGCATCATTTCATTATTATTGAACTGTGTAGCACTGCACTATTACTTCCAGAGCAGTTACAATATTTTCGTGTGATGTAAAAAGGTTCTAATAGTGTCCTCCACGGCAACTGAGCGTAAAAAGTTCTTTTTCAGTCATTTAGAACTGAAAATTATTCAAATTTGAATCTTCCTTTTATTAATCATGTTCATTCCACTTCACAATCGGGTGGTCAAATTGATAGTCGAACAAGTACAATTTAGGCCTCAGAACGAAAATTGCTACGAATATTTTAGCACTTCGGATGACCTCCAGGAGCCCTAAAGTCACGGAGAATGAAGCATTTCACATACCGCAGACGTGATGATCAATTCCTAATTTTCTTGTTTGGTATTGAGTGTTATTCGTGATCTTGAGCAAGGGAATTGCCCGATAGGCACCTGAGGAATTTACATCGGCTCCAATTCGTGTCTGATGTAATTATAAAAAGTCATCATGGAATAATCAAGTACGTAGAAGAAACTTTGATATAAAAGGAAATAGTTCTAATGAATGTTTACAAAACCTCGAAACGATCTAGCGAAAAACCCTCCCCTTCCTCACACGGATTGCAAATTCATACCTCTCGAGATACAAAGCGATCTAATGAAACGGAAATTTTGCGAAAAGTTTGCTTTCAAGGCAAAGTAGACTGACTACCTTTGGGATTCAGCCTTGGCTTGGCTAATGCCTGCTGGCAGTAAAGTAGGGAATATCGGCACAGCAGTCGCCACAACTCCTCCTGATTGTCTCTCAGGGCATTCCTCAGGTTAGATAAGGGCGCAAAGCGAATGCTTCTCTCCGATTTACTGTTTTTGCCTGGGATAGAAGCGGTCGAAGTGGTCTGCTCTTTGGGTACTGTAGTTCTCGAATTGGTGTGCTCTTTGGGACTGTAGTTCT
>JACJUY010004894.1:46866-62723 GCA_014220935.1 Platorchestia sp. MABIK
TTCTCAAAGTGGTCTGCTCTTTGGGTACTAGAATTCTCGAAGTGGTCTGCTCTTTGGGTACTGTAGTTCTCGAAATGGTCTGCTCTTTGGATACTGTAATTCTCGAAGTGGTCTGCTCTTTGGGTACTGTAATTCTCAAAGTGGTCTGCTATTTGGGTATTATGGTTCTCAAAGTGGTCTACTTGGCTGAAGTAGTCTAAGGCAAAGTCAGTGTTTGTGAAGTGGTCTACCAGGCTCTCGAAACGATCTACAACGGTCTTTGGGTACTTAAGTTCTCGAAGTGGTCTGCATTTTGAGTACTGTAATTTTTGAAAGTTCTTCTAGATTATTCGACTACTGCAGTTTTCAAAGTGGAATGTTAAACTCTTGGAGTGGATTTATGTCCTTTGTGTGATGTGGGATTCCGCTATTTCAGTGAACACTTTCTTGGATGCACGACTTTATCTTCCTTCAGTGATGCTTACTAGTGTGAGTAACTGATCACTAGAGTTCGGTGGTTATTATTAAATGTGATTGTTTACAGGCTTATGAACCTTGAAACCACCGGCCAGTAATTTAATGGTGTAGAGGGCTTCAATAGTTGGCAGAAAAATAGCCACCAAAACATGAATATAGGCATGTACCTTGTAAAAAATGAAGGAATGAAAACTCATTTTCTAACCCCATTTAAAATTCCCATCTTTAGTTTACAACAAGTTTTCAACTTCCTAAAATAACCTTGGTTTCTTGTACTACATTCCCTTCTTTTCTTTTTTTGTTGATCTGCTTTAGAATTATAAACATGGATATCAATCTTTGAATGTGAATACCACTAAGCGTTTTTGAGGTTCAACGTGTTTGGATGGACAAGAACAGAGTTCAGATTATTTCGTCTGAGTTACATTTTCCACGTAGATTTACCTGAAAATAGATGCGAACCTTCTTTGCTTAAAGCCAATGATATGTGTCTTATAATTTTGTGGAAAATGTACATGCAATTTCAATCATTTTGTATTTTAAAGAGTCATAACCATGTCTCAAAATAATGACATAAGATAAAGAAGGATTAAAATACCCATAAAAGAGACAATGTTTATCGTCGAACTCCTGACCAACGTACAATACAAAGAATTACTTTTTTACATTTGACAACGTATAAACTGAATAACTGTAATCTAGACATCATTCTTGTTTGACTAACTATCCTATCAATAAATTACACCAATCGGTTCGAATCCCTGCACTAAGTAAACTTTTGCACCAGACAGTCAATAAAACGGTCTCTTAGCACCCACTGCTGCTAGTATTTTATTTGTCCTCCGGCACTTTTTGGCTTCTGCCGGCCCGACGAAATGAACGGAGGAGGTGCATCAAAATGTTTCTCCCGGAAGCGTTGTTTGTTAGGAAAACACAAGCGTTCAATGGTGGCTGTTATTTCAGGGCCATCATTCTATTCCTATGTTAGAGCGCTCCCGAAAGAAGTAGAAACTGGCAACACGACTCCAGAAATTGCCTTGTTTTGTAAAGTTACCTTTTTGCAAAATTTCACTTTGATATGCCAGAAAAAATAACTGTTCTGATGAAAAGTCTAAAAGAAAAATCCCGAAAAATGTGATAGAACTCAGAATATCCCATGCAAAAATCTCGCATCAATAGCAGTCAATCGCAAAAAAATCGTATCTCGAGCTCAGTTTCTTGGAAGTTCGCCTTGAAGAGCTCAGGTGCTACAAAAAAATTCCGGAAATTTAAATCGAAGAGCTACTCCGAAAAAACTCGAGTTGTCGCTTCTGAGAAACGATTTTGTAACTGATTTGTAGCTCCTGGCGATACAATTTTGACGCTTGCGCTGGGCCGAGGAAGTGAGGTTTATTTACCAGAGAGGATTTAGACTCCAGGCTACGGAATTGATGGCATAGGAACTTAGAAAAGGAACTTGCCTGGAGAAGTGGCCGCCTTTAGGACTTGGAAATTGATACCGAGAAGGAAAATTTTTCGTTTGAACCAAGGCAGAAATGACCAGACGTCTGGCAAGCTCATGTGTGTGGGTAGTGTTGGACGTGAAGCGAAACGGACGGAGTTTCAAAATGTTTAAGTTTGAGAACTTTTCTCAAGTAATTTTGCTCTGAAAAAGTTTATGATTTTGTGATAATTGAGTGACTTTTAAATTTCATTTTTTTCCTTGCTAAATTCATCATTGAAAATGAGAGAAACAGTTATTTACTAAACTGATGCGTGCCATAATTTTTATTGATTTTAATCTATTACTGATGAACAAAACATCAAAGAGCGTACTACATGACCGAATTTATTTAACGACCATGAAATATTTCAGTCACAGATAGCTCAATGATTACAAGAACAGAAACTGTGACGCAGTTCACAACGCTGGCTAAATGTTGAATCTTTGTACTTAAAATAAATTTCGTCAATGAAAAATGTTTTCACATAGTTAATGAAGAGTTATTGTCATCACACTCACCGGAATCGTTCAGACTTGAAGAATTTCTTTATTAATAGCGCATTTCTGTTAGTAAAACTGACGCACTTCAGAATTATAAATTTTTTATTCGATTCACCTGCGGGAAAAAATTTGGTGAACTCACATTCCAAAAGAAGTGTAGCAAAGTGATCACAGAAGCGGGAGAGAACAACCACGTGAGTGAAATGCTAAATTCCCTAATGCTTCACAATGCTAATCAATATGAAACTTTAATTAATACGATGTTAACAAACAAGAGTTTAGAGACCGGCTTCAAATCAATAGAAGTTTTCTTGATTACCACTTCCTCAAATATGCGGAACGTCTTACTATATTTTGTTGGCCCACGCTGGAAATGAACAGTGTTCAACCTTGAGGCTTATTCCTATTCCAAGAGGGAGAGAATTATACGTGACAAGAATATCACCGACGCAATTTCTCTTGCCATTGAGGCATTGCAGATGATAGCTCAGCTGCATGAAACCTGACCATGTCTTGCAAGTTTTGTAAAATATTTGTCAAGGAACGCTGGCAAGGTTAGATTGAAATTCCTTTGCAGTCTGATGGTATATTGAATTCTTGTTTTTTTTATCGGTATTTGCTATGCGTTTACGATTTCCATTTGCTTCAGGTATGATTTTTTAAAGATTTTTCCTTGAATGACCTCCAGGAGTTCGTTCTAAAACTGATGATGCACAAATACACCGAATGCAATTTTGAATTCAGGATATTTATCTTTTTCAATGCATGTTTGATACTTAGTTTATCTTTTTCTCTCATCCACCAAAAGTGCTCATTATTTCAGTCATGCACCACAATTTAGTCATCTTTCATTTAGGATTTCTGCTGTGTTTAAATTTGCGTGTCTAAGATAACAGCCTGCACTCCACCGATGTTTTTTGAGTAACCTAAAAGTAACCTAAAATCTTACCTAAGTAAAGAGTAACCTAAAATCTATCCGGAAAATCATCACTGTAGTCTACACGAGACTGACGCCGGATCACGCAATTTATGATTTTCTATGGTTTTTAAGGTTCAAGCACGGCAGATAAGTCGAGGTTGGGTTGGATTNTGGCAAGGTTAGATTGAAATTCCTTTGCAGTCTGATGGTATATTGAATTCTTGTTTTTTTTATCGGTATTTGCTATGCGTTTACGATTTCCATTTGCTTCAGGTATGATTTTTTTAAAGATTTTTCCTTGAATGACCTCCAGGAGTTCGTTCTAAAACTGATGATGCACGAATACACCGAATGCAATTTTGAATTCAGGATATTTATCGTTTTTCAATGCATGTTTGATACTTAGTTTATCTTTTTCTCTCATCCACCAAAAGTGCTCATTATTTCAGTCATGCACGACAATTTAGTCATCTTTCATTTAGGATTTCTGCTGTGTTTAAATTTGCGTGTCTAAGAAAACAGCCTGCGCTCCACCGATGTTTTTTGAGTAACCTGAAAGTAACCTAAAATCTTACCTAGAGTAAAGAGTAACCTAAAATCTATCCGGAAAATCATCACTGTAGTCTACACGAGACTGACGCCGGATCATGCAATTTATGATTTTCTATGGTTTTTAAGGTTCAAGCACGGCAGATAAGTCGAGGTTGGGTTGGATTACCTTAGACTAGGTTAATAAGATTTAGTTGGTTTTGGCTTAATCCAATTAAATTAAATTGTGTTCGTTGGGCAAACGTTATGGTCGGCGCAAGAATCAAAATTGATGTTTTATAGCAACGTATTCGGTGAAATTTGGTTAGGTAAGGTTGCTTCACGTCTATGTTGTCAATGGCAAGAAATTTTAAATTCTTGGGTATACAAGCTGAAAAATGAGACGGTTTTCCTAAATTGATAATGATGGCATTTGATTTTAAGATCATTATTATTCATTACAGTTTTTTGACATATTACTATTGATGCATGGGACCAACTGTATTTTATAAAATAAAATGTTATTTAACATTAAATTTTTACGCTCTCAAGTCTTTTCAGTAGCACAAGGGTATTCCCCTATTGGGGTGCTGTTGCTCAGCGATAGCTTGATTCTTGGGACTTACATCTTTCTTACCCCCGTTACTTTTTTCCGATTTCATGCCTTCTTCACCGTAACTTCTTTGTTTTTCTTTCCTCTTCATCCCTAACTTGTGGCGTCTATGCTTACGGTATCCTGTTTGGAAACACAGCCTACGGAGAATTCTATACCAACAATAGATTCCATACCAACAATAGATGGTTCCTTCTCTTCGCTTTCTTGAGATCGTGACAAATAAAGTACCAGGCACTTTGGCAGGTGACGGAAGCGAATAGAGTTTACGCGAGTTTAATATGAAATGGAAACACAGACGAATCCTAATCTTGGGTAACAGAGGATAAGGGGAGTGTTGTACACCCTATCAGCGCGCTCGGAAGCCCCAGTGCCTGACACAACTGTCGGGAGAGAATACCAACACTATTAGACTTGAAGTTTTAAAGTAATTTAGAAGTTAAATTATGATTAGGCTGTGACCGACTAGCGGTCCACGCAAATAGCGTTATTGAGTTATAAGCAATTAAGAAAGTCCAGTGGCCGACCAGCGGCCCAAGCAATAGCGCAATTGAGTAACTTTTGTTTAGTTAGTAATCTATTAGGCTAGTATCTCTCCTATTTATAATCAAGGTTGACGAACCTAGCACAGACTGCTCGACAGACACGTAATGAAATGGCGCTGACCACAACTATGTCTCACCATCGAATAGGCAGTCGTGCTTTGCAGCCGTCCAGAGGCGAGGAGACGGGACGAGCAGAGTAGCGCAGCGCAGGGGATGCGGAGGAAGAGAAGTTAGCCGGACATGCAAACTCGCAGGTCCATCAGCGAGGTTTGATGATCGCTACGACGGTCAGATCTTAAGTTGGTAGTGGCGCTCAGATGATCGCAAGATGCAGAGATCAACAACAGTGCAGTCCAACAGACGTTACGCACCATTTACATTGGGGTACGCTGCAAACAAAGCTCTGCATAGAATTGATAATTGTAAGAGATCCCGCATAATTCTGGAGTGGTGAGAGCTCTGCTGCCGGCCCAAGTCTGCCTTGCCGAACCGAGAGTGCTCTAACGTGAGTGCTCTAACTCTGATTCTTATTTTCATTTTTCGGATGAATTAAGAAACAAATAAATGGTCAGCGCCAGAATTTCTATATTGTTATTTAAATATGTAACATTTGAGGAAGTTAAGGATATAAAAAATAAGTGAGTTAATTAAAGTAATTTACTTGGGCCTTAAAATTAACTTTAGTGAATTTTCATCAGATCGCCTTTGCTGTGGCTAAAAAGTTTTAAAATAACTGAGCTAATAACATCTGGGGTTTTGTGGCACGTTACTAGTGCGATCATGATTTTTGTAGTTGTGTCATCCTTCTCTTTTAATGACTTATGTGCTCGGTAATGAACTTGAATTTAAGTGAATCTAATTGGCATTAAATTCCGTTCATGTGATCCCATTTATTACGTCCATTAATCACATGTTGGAATTCTGTGACCTTTAGAATATTTTCTTACAGTCTTATAACAAAATGTTGTCAGATTCTTGAGATATATTTTTGATCATTAGCGGCATGTGTTGTGTTTTAATTCAAGTTTAACTAGAATTAAACTTTAAACATTCGCTGATGTATTTCTGAGTATAAAAATTATATTGCATTCCTTAAATGTAGTTCATGTTAACGTCAGCTTATTTAATACCTGAGTATTTTCTGAACATTTACATTTGGGTTTTTTTTCCTGCACTGTTACAAGCATTGCAATTTTTCAGTATTCTCTTCGCACATACATCTCTGGTAGACCATGTTCTTACGTCAAATCGACAAAATAGTTGGCTCAGCTTATTAAGAAATATATTCATGCTCTTAAAATTAACTCATCTCTAAACAAGAACTTCATTGAAGAACATGAATGGCAGCTTGTATATCCGATGGTTTGAGCTACAAGCAACTCTACGGAAATTGCAACCAGTATTTTACTATCCCGCCAGCCGTGGTGATTTTTTATGTACAGCTGAGTGGTATTTTTTTTCAAGTACAGCTAGTGCTGATTTTTTTATGCACAGCTGGGTGGTGATTCTTTATGTACAGGTGGGAGGAGATTTTTTATGTACAGCTGGGTGGTGATTTTTCATGTACAGCTGGCTAGTGATTTTTTACCTTAGCAGAATCAGTTGCGGGGACGTGGGTCCCTTCCATGTATCATTTAACACCAAATTTGTTGAGTTTTCAATTTTTAGAAACAGAGGAAGGTGTCTTCTTGGTCCTCCTAATCATTTCAGCGAATAGTTTTATCGCAGACCATTGATGATGTTATTTTGGCCGTTGAAATTTAGTATAATTTTAAAATATCAAGATATCCTTTCAAACGGAACAAGCGTTAAGACAATTTCCCAGTAACAGGCAATATTTTTTCGTATCCTATCATTTTAAATCGTTGACTTATTTTTAGTTAATTCTTTCTTACAGTTGAGACCAAATAATTTTTAAATCTAAGTTCAAAAGTGTGCGATTCCAAGCCAGCTGAAGGTTAGGTGGGCCTTCTTTATGTTGAAATAGAAAAAAATTTTGTTTTGTTTAAATTTTTGGTTAAATAATGTGCAATTTTTTAGCACCTAATGCTTCACTTCACTTAATGTTTTTATACGCGGGGTATCTTGTATTATAACACACTTGTGCATAGATTTCCCATTTCATTCACTACATATTGAATGATGCTATCGTCTTTTCTCTCTTTGGAGCACCATTTTTGTGGTTAGAGAGGCAAAAAAATTTTTTTAAATCTAATCTCACTGTGTTCCCAGATTTTATGTTAGAGAATAATTGAAATAAACCATTTCAGAGTTTCTTACATGTTGATATTCTGTTAAAATTTACCTACTTTATCAGAACTTTAACATGCCTTCTGGTGATCGTGATTACTGATTGTTGTTAACAGGAGCGATTTTTTCCTCCTGATTCAGAGATAAGAAAATGCTGGTAGCAATATCCGTAGATTTAATTTTAGGAGTAAATTATTTTGAGCTTATTCATGTTTTTTGATAAAGGCTCATGGTTCGCTTTCAATAGCTGTTTGCGAATACATTGACTTTAATTACAAGGAAACAAAGTGAATAGCTGAGCAGTTCTAACAGGACGACATATTTCAATTCTCTAATTTTTGTGAAAGAATTGGGATGATTCTTTTCTTCACATAAATATGGCAAAATTTGTTCAAACGAAAAAGAAAATAAAATTCTGAGAGGGCACGTGAGTCTGTGTTGACAATGACTGGATTTTATTAAGCGATGTGTTCATCCATACACCGGTTGGTGTTGTTTTGTATTTTCTCGGTGTTCGTTCAAATCAAGCTAGGATGTTCATTTTACAAGTTAAATGGCTTCTATAAATCGTTAAAAATAGTATTGTCCCCACTGTTATTTCTAATTACAACATACCTTCTTCATGTCTTTTTTACTATCTCGCCTTTGTGTGTTTTTTCCTTGTTAACTTGCTGTTTCTGCTCGCAGGGAATTCTATATGGCAACGCTACACACCTTGTGCCTATATTCCTCGTTTTCAAGTCCACTCCAAATGGTCTCTTCTCATCGTTTTTCCTCAGATCTCCTTTGTTTTGGCTTCGAAGTTTTATACTAACTTCAATTATGATATTAATAACATAACTTCAATATGTACAGAAGTAAACCAACTATGATAATGAAAAATATATGTGCAATACATTCAAATGTAAAAATGAATTTTTATTCAAGCTTATATTCTCAAACTCTTGAATTAGATTCAATATTGTACCAAGTTGAGTGTGACCCACACTCTTGTACAACCCGTTACCGATATCTAAGTCAAGGAGGAACTGAAGCTATTGTTTATTTAGAGCATGATTTATCCTTAAGGTTCAATTAGTTAGAAATTTATCTGTAAGTGTAGAGTTAAAATGACATGACAGTGAGATTTCAGTACTCAGTACTGAAATTTCAGTATTAAATTCCGTGGATTAATTTCTTTTCTTTATGGAAGATTATCCCATTTGCAATAACTCATGTTCGATGAAGGATTTGTTGAAAATGACGGAATATCAAAAGCATTTATTCAGTTTTGTGTAGGGTTGCTTGCTTCTATTGTTTTTGCAGAAATAACAGTTCCTTTAAATTGTTTGAAATGAGTTTTTTTCTTAATAGAATGATAAACTCTAAAAAATTTAACTCTAAGAACTAAGAAATTTACTTGAAGAATAAAAACGAACCTTTAAAAATTTCCTAAATCAAATTCCGCACCTGAACTTTCGTAAAAATATCCAGAAATCTAGAGTATTAAATGTTTCTGATTTGCTTCGTTTAGGTAACTTTAGGAAAGGAAAGAGTTATGTAACAATGTTAGTTATTTTCAAACTAAGAATGTTAGTAATATTATCTGTGACCATTATGACTAAAATTCAAAACGATATTTAAATGAGAGTTGATTCTTTATATCAGTTATAACTGAAAAATTTAGTACTAGAAAAATGTACCTGATGAGAAGTCTTAAGAAAAATCTTTTTGAACATCGAACTTTTTTCCAAGAAAACTGAGGAAATACTGTTGAAATTTTTTTTAAACATTTCGTTGAAAGGGTTTCAGCTTGCGGGCGTTCATGCATTCAACATTGACGATACAAAAACTAATTTATTGAATAAATATGGGATTTGAAAGTTTTCAATGATTTTTCTTGGTCGCATTATTTATTTGATTTATTACTAAAGAGTGTGGTTGAACGTTCAAATGGTGTAGGTAGAGCTTGAGTAGATTGATTAGTTAGGTGATCTTTACTCAATATGCTCGGTGGGTTATGCTCACTTACTGCGATTGGGCGGAAAAGTTCATATCTTCCTCACGCTTTTAATCTTCACGTGCAACACTCACGCACGTATAAAGCAAGCAGAGTTTGCTATTTCATACTATATACGCAGGTGTTTTATTTAGCAATCCTATTTATAAGTGAAACCTGTTGTCGGTGTATTTTAATAAACGAATTAAATCGTATCTTAGCTTTTGTTACTTTGAACAATGAGCTTTTGTTGGAGAACGACTCAACTCATGCATTTGTACGAGAAAAAATAAAAATTAAATTATCCACCAGCTCTAAATTGTAATATTATTGATCAAATTCCAGCATGCATATCCAGTAATTGTGAGAGCTATAACCGGGAATGATGGAATGTCACGTAAAGAGTAACATAATGGACAACATCTGATGCATTCCTTGTAACATTATCAATGATCGATACTCTCTCTACATTCGAAGCGACACTCAATTTCAATACAAATGAACTCTTGGCTTCATCTCCAGGTTGTTCACAGGGTCAAGATATTTCAAATTTTACTCGACTTGCTCTCCAATTTGGGAAGCCATGTTCCCATTTCACAGACCACCGACCATTCGCTACCTGTCGCCTGCAGCTTGTATCAGTGCTCGAGAATTTTTCGATTCCCGGGCTGGTCTTCGGCCACGCAAGTGAGTGAGATGTTATATTCTCAGGCCAAAACGTTTTCCCAGATATTTTTCGGCGTTCGATTCTGTTACGACCATCAAGTTTAGGATTCGGCAATCTCGGAGGCTGAAATTGGGGTAAGAGCTTCTAAATTGGCAAATGTGATGAAATGGGAAGATGTTTCACGTTGTATTACGCTGAGCCACAAACCGAGAAGATGTTTCATGCTGTTTTACGCAGAGGCAAAATCCGAGAAGATGTTTCATGTTGTATTACGCTGAGCCACAATCGGAGAAGATGTTACATCTTGTTTATGTTGGGACACCAACGCTCGCATTCAGCTCGAGTCCTAATGCGTGATTTCCCGTTGCATCAACATGAATTTAAATTACTTAACCCTGATTCACTCATATTATATCGAACGCTCACGAGAAAGAGCTCTATAGTGGCAAGAAAAGGGGCAGATTGAAACCACTATTATTACTTGAACAAAAACTTTTCAGCAAAGATAAAAGTGCAAAATTTAAGATAAGCCAAGAGGGCAAAATTTAAGCAAAGCTAAAAATGCAAAATTCAAGCAAAACGGAAAGGGCAAAACTTAAGCAAAACTGAAAACGAAAAGAGCCCATTGCATGAGGCGAATTCAGCTCACAATCCTTTTAGAATTAATTTTTAATGAAGGAACACGTGCACTAAAATGCTTTGCTGACATAAAAAGATTAACATTCTTTGAAACATTTCCAGTCGCTGAGGAGAATAGTTTAGCGCCAAACTTGTAATGAACAAGTCACGTCTTCAATTTCGTCCACATGACGCCATATTTAATATATCAATTTTGAAAGCCCGTCAACTCGTTCTTTTATACGCAATAGTCACATCCAACACTGAACGATACTTCACAGACTGCAATTGTCTGCAGTTTATTGAAGTTTTCATCATAGCTCCTAAAACTCAACCTTTAAAACCAGCATTTACCCGTATGCCAAAAAGCGCTTCAATGTCTGTTATTTTCTTCAATTCGTGGCAGTTTTCGCTGATATTACCCCCCTCTGAGGACGAATATACTCGTGAATGCGGGATAAATAAAAGGCTTGGGTTTGATAGCGTTTTTAGATCGCGTAGTACAGCGTAGCTTGTTGCTGTGTCCGACAGCAAACGGTCTTAGTTGGGCGAGTGGTTCTGCGTGTCTGCAATGCATTCAATCCGATGTTTCTGCATTTTTCTTTTCTGTGCGGGGTTTTCGATGTGCAGAAATTATTCGCTTTTGAGGGCCTGCTTTCGCTCGAGAAATAAACAACGTTACCGTTTGTTTGGCACCCGGTAGGTTGTGCATGGACAAAAACCTCCTCAGTTTTTCTAATGTAGTGATATTGGAAGGGGTTCTAATGCGTTGGAATGCGTAAATTTATGTTTTACCAAATTTTTGTTCATTGTTGTTTAACTAAAGACATCTTAAAAATGAAAGACATCTGGAATATCTAAGTCGAAAACTTATGAACGGAAAAGAAAAAAAATCTGTGGACGTGTACAATCCCATAATAATTATTGAAGTAGTCAGAATTTAATCCATCTTATTCAGTTTGAGATTGTTCTTATTATCTTTTAAAAAACTCCTAAGAGCTTCGAGATACTTTTTGAGCGCGAGAATATCTTAAGGAGACAAAGTTAAGGTATATATTTTGGGGTAACAAGCAACAAATATTATTTACTAAGCACCTCGTGCTATAAATAATTTTGCTTCAAAGAAAATCCCTAAATTAGTCGTGCCTTGAATATTATATTAAAATGTGAATTTTTCGTTTGGAAAGGGAGTATTGTAAGGCTGTTTAATTAATGATGAACCAAATTTGAGTCATCTATTTAACCGTTTGAAATTTTGAAATTTTATCTTCACTGGTACCTGTTTTAATTAAAATTTTTTGGGTAGTGTTCGCGGTCTTCCTTTCAATATAATTTCAAGCAACGTACGTCTTGTGAACGGTACAGCTAGCAGCGTAATTTCTTTCGATTCAATTTGGGTGCGCTACGGGCTAAAGTACGTAGCGTAGCCAAGTCGACGGGAGAACTTACGCTGATAGATGCACCGTTACGACTACGTAATTAGATTGAACAATGGGCTTAGATCTGAATTACTGAGATTGAGATATAGACTTAATTTTTATTTCCTATAATTTTATCTTTCTATAGCCAAAATCTTTGTGATTCGGACGATAATGGACTGATTTACCGATGTTCATTGATAATACGACGACTTTCATTTCGGTAATGAAAGTTGAGCTAAATTCATAAGCTAAGTCTCGATAACAATAATTTGATTTTCTTACCATTTATTCGCATCAAAACCAGTGTAAATTTAGCAGTGTTTCTGGTTGAACAAACTGAGATAAAGAGTTTCCTTTAATTACTATAATGGGCTTTCTCTACATGAAATATATTATGAAATTGTTCTATGAAATATCACTCATCAAATCCCATGAAATGTGATATTTTAAGTGAAATATTTGAAATGAACGCGTGGTATTAATTTTTCAACGTCATTCAGGACAGATAGATTGAAAAATATCTGTATATATTTCAAAATTGTACACATTCAGATTGACATGATAGACAGACCTAAAACATCTTTCGTTAAGAAAAGAAAGACGGTCATGAAAATTGGGGTGAGTGACCTTAAAGATAACTTTGATTGACGATGCTTGAATTTGGTTCAACGTTGGACAAGTTTTAGAAAAGTTTTACGAACAAAACGTCTGTTTAGTTCAAAGTTCTCTTGAAAATTCTTTATTATTTAATAAATATTGATTTGCAGCGACCTCCTCCTGGTCAGCCATAGCTTATGCTCTTTTCAATGTTCGTTTAAGGTTAGACTTTTCACTAAAATATTTATTTCTTAATGGTTAGTTTAGCAGAACTTAAATAGCTACGATGCTCACGTCACACAAAAAGATTTGATTGAAGGAATAAAACTTCCCTCCCCTGGTATTTCAAACAAATTATAAGATTTGTAACTAACAATGGGATGTTCACTGAATAATTTCCTAGCTAAAAGCATCCATTTCAAACGTGTTCGTTGAAATTAAAACTTGAGTCGCATTGGTTACTTTAAAGGAGTATAGAATGTAACTGGACATTGATGCTTGAGCAACATTTGTCACATTGAAAGAGTAACGCATGTAACTAATATTGATAGCGATTATTTTAAAGTAGTATGGAATGTGACTGATATTGATACTTGAGTCACATTAGTCACACTAATTGAGCAATTAATTTGATAGAAATTGATGCTTCAGTCACATTAGTCGCATTAAAAGAGCAAGCATTGTAAGTGAAATTAATATTTCAGCCACATTAGTCACTTTAAATGAGTAACTTATGTGACTGAAATGGATGCTTCTGTCACATTAGTCACTTTTTCAATGACTGATAACTTCATAATTTAGAATACGAAAATAATGGCTCTTAAGCACCTTCCCTAGTTATGTGAACTTCAAATACCGCACATAAAATTGTTTATACTTTTTTTTCATGTGCTTTTAATGCTTAATTCATGACTTGATGTTATGTGTAAATGTAATGTGTACTTCGTAAATTATTCAATTGTTAATTGTTTATTTAACTTTTCCTTGTCCAGAGTGAGAATGGTCCAGACGTAGTCCAGAGTGCCCAGTCTAACCTATCCAATTGACTAATGGGATTTCATGCTCTAACCCTAAGCATTTACTATCCCCTAATTTAATCGGATTCAATATACCCCTACCTTAACTCTTGTAATTCAGATTAATCTGATACAAAACGTCGGAGAAGCGCAAGTCAAAAACATTCTGTAATTTGTTCAAAACTATTTTTTTGAGCTAGCAGTGGACGAAAGGCATTAAACGGAGTTAAATTAAATACAAAAGACAACTTCGATCTCCCTAACTCGGTCTTATTATATTTAAAATCTTGCACGTAACAGTGAAGCTCGTTTGCGCACGTAAAAAGTGGTAAACATCTTTTTACGGTTCACCGCAACCCCTGCGCTCCTATGTTTTATTTCAGAGAATATTCATAAAACTTTAATTCGTCACGGGTGAAAATTGTAATTCCCAGAAGCTTAGAGCTCTTGTAGGCTCATAAAAGCGATAAGGCCTCGATAAAAGGAGAATGGAAGCAGAAAGTACGTCAAGTACTGCGCATACCCAGTCTCGTTGCATGACTCGTCCCTTAGGCCGGGGGTGGTATGTGGACTCATGTTATCAAGGCAGTGATACGAAATTTATGCAGTCCTGACGTTGTAAAAGATCATTTCTCTCACTTAGCAACTCGCATCAAGACAAATCGTGCCGACCAAACGCCTTCTCGCACGCATGCTAGAGGCAACATGCGCGTTCTGTATTTCCTGTTTTTCTTCAAGTCTCAGCGAGGCAGGCTATCGCGCTCGTATCTTAAGAGCTTTCTTGCTATTTTTAACCACTCGCTTTTTATCTTAATTGAATTCGGAACGAGCGTCAGGTCGTTTTTTAATCCAGGTTAAATTGCCGTCATTTTTGCCATGCGTTTTAACAGAAATAAGAAGTTATTTTCGTCAGCGTGATTGTTCGTTGGAAAATTTAGTTTGAAACGGGCATCTTGCGGTTTTGATAGAGGCATTCCCTCTACCATTCGTTGCTCTATTCCAAGTAAAATAGCAAGGCATTTCGGCTAGCCTCATTTCGCAGTACTCAAATATAGAACGCGTATCAGACCATCCATTTTTCCTTTTCTTGTGTTGGTTCAAAAATTAGAAGCGGAGTCCTGTCACGGCTAATCTGGAAATATACTTCTGCTGATAAAAGTTTTTACATGGCGAAGCTCGGGTTTTTGTGCCGGGAGCTTCGGGTAAATACAAGTTTTATTTGTCTTCAACTTGGGAGACATTTTTGAGGAATTCTATTTATCTTCAGAGAAAGACACTTTTCCGGTTCATTTCTGCGAATTGAATCTTATTTAAGAGCATGTTGTAGAGGACTGATTTTTGCTGATAATAAAACGGACGAAGTATTTATTTCTGTCGTTGAAAGTTTATGTACTTCTAATGTATTATCAACGTTACAATAATTAAGTTTCTTCGTTGTGTACATAGAAAGAAAAGAAAAAGTGACTTCTTGAACAATGTAAGATGATTAGAAATAATAATTTTGGGCTCAAAAGTAAGCAAGAATTCACTCATAAACTCTTTGATAATATATGTGAAAAATCTCTCAGAATGAATTTAAGATAAATCCCATTGTATTGCTGAGAGCATTTCCACTTTGAAAATCTTGAAAAAAAACATGCAAAGCACAAAACGTTTTTCCTAATAAATTCTGCCTGCCTAACTCTAGCGTATGAAATAATTTTTTCATTTTCTTTCAGCGCTCACACAACAAAGCTCCTCGTTTATTTTTTGCCTCTTGTCTCCACAAACACACACCTCTCCGTTGCATTTTTAGGGGTAATTTTTTCCTCGAATGAAAACGTTTTCATCAAATACTAGAAACTATGTAGAGTTCCCTTCACGTCACAAATGATTATTTATTTGTAATTTAGAGCGAAAATAGTCTTCCGAGAATCGACTTTTAAATCTACTCTTTAAATGCGTGTAATTTATTCTTCCAGTTACTTCATTTTTGTGTTAGGCAAGCATTAATAATTTTTAATTCGAAAGAAAAACATTATGCCTTGTTCTGGTACCTAGTTTACAGGCTGGGAGTTGTGATGCACACACCACCTGAGCAAGTGATGCACACACCACCTAAGCAAGTGATGCACACACCATCTGAGCAAGTGATGCACACACCATCTGAGCAAGTGATGCACACACCACCTGAGCAAGTGATGCACACACCATCTAAGCATGTGATGCACACACCACCTGAGCAAGTGATGCACACACCATCTAAGCAAGTGATGCACACACCAT
>JACJUY010004895.1:0-12267 GCA_014220935.1 Platorchestia sp. MABIK
CCCACTGTGCACCAGTCTACTTCACCCACTGTGCACCAGTCTACCTCACCCACTGTGCACCAGTCTACTTCACCCACTGTGCACCAGTCTACTTCACCCACTGTGTACCAGTCTACTTCACCCACTGTGTACCAGTCTACTTGACCCACTGTGCACCAGTTTAAAGCTCTGAACTGTCTAACCAGCAACGCTCTTCAATGAACAGGAAGGACTGTCCCATTATTTCGAAGGGTTCGCGGTCTGCCCCTAGCGTCTGTCGTCAATCTGGAATTTTTTTCATTCAAAAACCATAGATTTTGTTTGTATCAGGACATCTATGACCAGATATAATGTTCTTGTAATTTCTTTGCAATAATTGCTCCATTATATTTCAGGTTAGCTTTGTGATTTTCGTTCACGGCTGTTTTGCGTTACGCAATAATTTAATTGCGGTCATAACTTTTAAACATAACAAGGTCAAACTTTTATGCTGTTTTTATCAAGACAACTTTGATCAGATAAATGTTCTTGTAATTTCTATGTAATAATTGCTGCATGAGACTAGAGTAAGCACCGCGAATATTGATCGTGGCTTTTTTGAACAGCGCATTAATTTGGAGGACAACATTTGCGCGCTCTATGAGAGCAGTAGGTAATGATTATTGGTTGATTGGATACAACACTTTAATTAGTGCATTAATCTTAGGGATAAAATTCACGATTTGTGGGCGCGATAAGGAATGATTATTGGTAGATTGGATACAGCACTTCGATTAATTTCTAATTTCATTCTTCATATATCGAACTAATTTCAAATTTCATCCTTCGTAGAGAACAAAAGCAGTTCCTATTTTCCTTTAAGCTTGATTCAGTGAATTGTGACCAAAATTAATTCAATTTTTGGATTCATCAGTCAAGAGAGTACTTTTTGGAATGTTTGCAATTGGTTTCTACGTTCACGAGTAAATTTCAACTAAGCTTCCCTATGTCATTCAAACAACAATGTAGTTTTCCTTGAAAAGTGCGATTTCAGTTGAGATTTTTATCTAGATTCATTTTACGCAGTAGTATATTAGTGCCTGTTCCTAATGTTGAAAAATCTTCCAGCTAAATTTTGTGCGTAATCATTGGGCGTTTTGAACTTTTGGGTGCATTTTCTTCAAAGATATTTCAAAAATTTTGCGTGGGACGTCCGATTATTCACGGCTTTCTATAGTGTCTTGGCTTTCACGCTTAAAAGCAACTAAATCAATGATCCTAAGTGGAATTTCAAGTTTTGCTTGTATTTCCCTTCAAATTACACGTTCCTATTTCTCATTTATCATTTCTTCTAAGCATAAAAGTATTCCGTTTTTCTTGTATTTCCTTTTAAGTTTCACGCTCCCATTTCTCATTTATCATTTCTTCTAAGCATATAAGTTTTCCGTTTTTCTTGTATTTCCTTTTAAGTTACACGTTCCCATTCCTCATTTATCATTTCTTCTAGGCATAAAAGTTTTCCGTTTTAAGCCATGATTGTACTGCACTGCGTGGTACTGCAGTGCTGCTAAATACTTTGACTTCAACCACTAAATACTAAGTTCAGTTCAACACCAAACTCAAATTTAATGTCAATTGTAGTAAACTATTTGGAAAATACCAAACATGAACTGGATCGTGCCTTCATTTGGCTTGGATTGAATATTTATGAAAATTGAGTTTGCGACTACTGGCCGGTCAGCAGAATTATGAAAATTACCTCCGTGTACCACCGGTGGCGCACGACGCAGTCAAAGTGTTAATCATCAAAGTATTTAGATATAGCATATCTCAGCTACTGAGCACAGTACAAAAACAATCTAGAAAGTTCTGTATTAAATGTTGTCTGTGATAGGTAATTTAAGGGATTCAAAAGCAGAAACTTATTTTCGACGAATACTTTTCTACTCATACATGCATAAAAATTTACATACTTTCTCAATGAATAAATTTTTTATTGACTAATTTTGCAACTACTGCTTCTATGCCTTTTTAAACGAAAATTTTGCCAATTAGCATCATTTCAGTTATTCAGGAATTATTTAAACAAGAATTTCTTGGTGTTCGAAGATTTATTTTGCCTCACTGTAGGATACGCAAACAAGACTCTATGTTTCATAAATAGTTGAAAATTACATTCACATTAAACCCTTGGAATAGATATAACGTAAATACATAGGAATGAATATCAATGTAATAGAAAAACCCTATTATAAATATTATTATTATCAAATTTCATCCTTCGTGTTGAACAACAGTAGTCCCTAATTTCCTTTAAGCTTGATGCAGTTCACCAAAATAATTCATATATATAAACAACCAGGGGTAAATGATTAAAAGTTGAGATTTATGTATATAACGCTGCACCTGGGCATGATCTTCAAGTTAATTTCACTCCTAACTTGACCATAAAACATATCGCATGATCAACATAATCTACATTTCTTTAATTCCTTAAATGGGTCTGTGACATTTTTTCAACTTTACCATAAAAGGCATCAAATGATTAACTTATTCTACACATCCTTAATTGCTCAAATGGGTGCGCTACATTCTTGAGTGCGTAATATTTCTTAAATTTACAATAAAAAATCGAATGATTAACGCAAATCACTTATCCTTAGATCCTTAAATGGGTTCGTGACGTTATTATTATTATTATATGAGAAAGTTTTAGCCTCCCTTAACCGCGACAAAGATGTTCCAAGAGAGGAAGGAGTAAATCACCATTTAGTATGGAGATGAGGAAACGTGGAATCTATGCACAAGGTGCACAGAAACAGTAAGCTAAGAAAGAAGTTCATGAAACAAGAAAAAGTTGAAGAAGAAAGTAGTAGGTGCTGAAAAACAGGACAGCAGTGCACCGTTAAAAAGATGGACGGTAAACATCGGGTGTTCGAGCGTAGGGCAAATATCGTCTCGGGTCACAAAAATACAAGGGAACGAGATGCAGTATTGAAACAACGCGAGATCTAAAATTAAAAACACGAGGGTCAAGGGAATATAACTTTGCTAATACTTCAAATAAAATGCACTATGAAACAGGCACGGGGATATTCAACCCTCTAACGTGAACACTCTGTTACTCGTATTAGCAGTGCAAGAACCACCGCCTCTAGTCTGGCACTGGCATCTGGTTGTCACAATATATTGATAAAAAAATACAATATATTAATATTTTGATTGCGGTAATTAGAACTGAAGTTTAATATTCAACTCAAATATAAAATCAATTGTAGTAAATAATGTTGAAGATAGCAAACATTAACTGAATCGTGCCTTCATTTAGTTTTTATTAGGTATTTATGAACAGTGAGTTTTTGATTACTGGTTGGTCAGCAGCATTATGAAAATTCCTTCCGTGTGCCACCGGTGGTTCACGTCGCAGTCAAAGTGTTAAGCTACTATATGAAGGAAGATCAAATTGTCTTTCGGGACGTTAACGCATTATTGTGGGACATAAATTATGCAACTGATCGTCCTATACAGGGTGTACGCAAAAAAATGTATGCACTGATCGATACATAACCTTTTCAGAAGCTTTTGAAGAAAATCACAATTTCGAGAACAATAGCTTAAGTTCCAAAATCTTGGGCCTTATACTAAGAGGTAGCCAGGTTACTGGTCAAACGAATTTAAAACATTTCTTTTCGCATTATCAGTTAAAAACATCAAAGCAACATGATGAATATGTAATACCGCAATCATACAACAGTTAAATTTTGACATATGATTCCGGTAACAAATATACGTACATCGGTCAGTGGTTACATTTTTGCGGACACCCTGTTTAGTTCAACATGGATGCAAGAGACTAGTCGGAAAAAATGGACTTGAACTGGATTTCGTTATTTCGCAGCCTAGATTGTCTGTTGTTCTTCAATGGCAACGTTATAAAATTCTTTATGAAATTACTTTTTTTTAAGTTATTGTTTTTACATGTTTAAAAAATGCCGAAAAATGGGTTTAAGCTGTATTAAAAAAGGAAACAACTTTCTTGATGGCTATATTATTTCATTTGAGTTGTAAAATTAAATTTCAAATTCTCAATTTAAAAGCTGAATCCCGACTCTAACCTCTTCTGCTTGTCTCCTCCGTTGACTTGAATCAGCAGAGAGCTGCGTTAGGGTAAAAATACTACGGGTGAAGAACTGGGATCGAACCAGACTATTTCTGATTTATTTATGGAGGATCTTATTTCTTATTTCCCTAAATGCGATGCTTAACTTCTTGGCCCACGAAGAAGAAGATCCATCTTTAAATTTGCACAAATGTTCAACTTATCTTGAACTTATCTTCAACACGTTGTATGCAATACGACCCATCGCTGAATCGTTTGGAAAAGTTTTAAGAATCTTATAAAATTAATGGTATTTAAGGGACCCAGTTAATGTTTGGTATTTATAAAATTACCAGCAACTTTAGGCTTTAAATTTGAGTTGAATATTGAACTTGAGTTTAACCCATCCCAGTCAACGTGTAAACCCATATTTAACTTATATTAAATTTTTCTCTATCTTATATCCAATTCACAAATTTATCTTGGACTTATCTTCAACGTAACTTAATCTCGATCTTCCAATTAAACCAACGCGAAAGCTCGGCGACTTCCTCGAAGGCAAAATACCATTTTTGCATCCATAGATCATGATCATGCAACACAACCTCAGCTTCTTACGTAACCTACCCCGAAGTAAGGAAAGAAATCTATGTTAGGAAGAGACTCAGAAGATTGCTTGAGCTCGCTTTGATTTACAGGGCATTAGCATAAAGTGAACATCGGAGAGCGCAACGCTGTCTCGCGCAATGTCTTCCTCATGGTAATGAAATATGCCAAATGGAAGCAGCCACAAGGTCTGCTCTCAAACATGACCAGTTGCGGGAGCGCTGCGAAACTCTTCTTTAGTAAAAAGTTAACGGTAAAACCCAAACAAGTCACCATTGCTAAAATTGCGTGTGGTCAATGCTGGGCTACACGAACGTCTCGGGCCTTGACCCATCGTCAGCTGTAAATTAAATCGGCAAATGTAAACAAAGATATTAAAATCCTGACTAGATACTCTGACTAGGTACTCTGACTTGGTATTCTGAATAGGTATTCTGAATAGGTATTCTGACTAGGTACTCTGAGTAGGTATTCTGACTAGGTACTCTGAGTAGGTATTCTGACAAGGTATTCTGACTAGGTATTCTGACCAGGTATTCTGATTAGGTATTTTGACTAGGAATTTAATATTCTAACTGGTTTACATGTGCGGTCCGCACTCTGCGACCTTCACGCTCGTCTACTCAACTGGCGCCGCTCGAATGCGAAGGGACAATTTATTGATGCAGAATGAATGCAAAGTATACAAGGCCGAAATTTATTACCAAGAATTATCTGTTCGCTCCATTTGCATACTGAAACGAAGGAATTATAAGATCGCGTGAGAATTATTGGAACTAGTCCGCCCCCCTTTATTTGAAATAAGAAAGAAGGCGAAATGAAAGAAAGGCCGTAAGAAATAAAAAATTCAATCTCTCGAGAGTTGATGAGGCCGAGTGCACACGGCCCGTCAAAAATGTACAATAATGTTCGACAAATCACACGACACACGTTCCTATTTCCTAAAAAATTCATGTAATATTCATTCCTACTCGAATCTGATGGATTAATGCACTGAAAATTGTGGAATTGATGAAGCTTGTATCAAAGATACGCTCATCACACACTGCAGGCTGGCTTCGGACAGACAGTCAAAGAGATAGACAGACGGACAGACAGACACTCCTCTTATCATAGTCTAAATATTTAAATTCATCAATGCAACGAGTAACGAATAGTGATTACACCGAGAAAAATTTGAAATAACGAAAAACATAACAAGCGAAAATTTGACTTGTGGAAAAACAAACTTGAAGTTGTGGCAAAAAGATTGAATTTTACATCAATTAATATTTTAACAGCCTCATTAGTAGTGAATTAGGTCTCAGCAATTACGTATTTACGTAAGAACTTCCAATTAAATTTGTCATCATTTCATTTCAATGAAGACCCCACAATATTTTGTTCACTTAATCTATCATAAAGAAAATGGAGGATCAGAGTTGACATATCATCTCGAGCATTTAATTAATACACCTCCATAAAGGTACATAAGATCTCCGAGTAAAGAGATTACAGAACCGTCCTGTGCTGATTATAAAAATTCGTTCACTGTTGCAATATTCTTTCATAAATGGGCTTGAATACGTTAAACATTCATATAGAGGTACTCTAAAGGCCTAAGTTTGGCCGTCATATCATAGAGGTACTCTAAAGGCCTAAGTTTGGCCGTCATATCATAGAGGTACTCTAAAGGCCTAAGTTTGGCCGTCATATCATAGAGGTACTCTAAAGGCCTAGGTTTAGTTGATAAGAAACAACAGAAAAAATAACTCACATTATATTGCCTATTTTATCTTCACTCTCCATCATTCGACATCCTCTGTTGAATTAACTATTTATTAGTTAAATAAATGTTGAATTGACTATTTATTCGACATCCTCTGTTGAATTAACTATTTATTCAACATCCTCTGCTGAATTAACTATTTATTCAACATCTTCTGTTGAATTAACTATTTATTCAACATCCTCTGTTGAATTAACTATTTATTCAACATCCTCTGTTGAATTAACTATTTATTCAACATCCTCTCTTGAATTAACTATTTATTCAACATCCTCTCTTGAATTAACTATTTATTCGCCCTCCTCTATTTAATTAACTGTTTATTCAGCATTCTCTGTTGAGACAACCCTCACTTTCAGTCATGTATAAATGTAATAATACAGCTGAAGACCTTTCTTCATGCTTTTATGAGAAATGAAGACTAGGCATACACCTTTCAGTACATAAGTACATAATACGTAATACATAGTACATAATAATGCCGCAGTTAATGGATATGAATTATAAGAGACTCAGGCACATTAACTATCTATTGCTGTATCACTGGTAGTAAATAAAGTGTATAAATTGTTTAAGCTTCAGCTCTCTGAGCGACTGAGAGCTCTGTACGAGTGCTTCTAACTTGTTATTCGCGATCAACTATACAAAACAATCAATTTTCGACAGCGGCGACAGCGCGAATCTATGCTTCTTTCGTAAATATGTGAAATAATATCAAGTTAATAGAATAAACTGTTACTGAATTTTTCTCTGTTCTTCAACCCCCTGACGTTGCAAATACATGAAAATTTGAAGGATTAACGCAAATTTACCATGGCTAATTTTACAAACTAAGCAACCGTCAGTCATTATCAACCTCCTGACATTAGTCATACATAAAAATTCAAAGGATTAACGCAAATTTCACATCACTAATTTTACAAATAAACAACAGCGCGAAACCGCCTTTCCAACCCGGCAGCCCGCAACGACTGCACGCGCAGAACTTCCTTTTTATCGCAAACCCGAAAAAATCCCAAAAAAATGCAAAAAAATCAGGAAACGTAATAGTTTTCCGAAGCGACAGGCCCCTCACTAGACGCAAATAAAACAAAAGAGGCGCTACAGCTCACTCATTCCGCGGCTGTTGAGCCGTAAATCAGAGAGCAGTACTAAATTTAGCGCCTGTTTATCGGGAGTGTAAATTTGGCGTCTGTTTATCGGGTGCTCGCGCTTGATGAGCTCGCGAAGCTTTCGTTTTGATGAATGGAAGCACGCGCTGGCCCGATGATTTACTTTGGAGCTCTGAATTCCGATGATTGCTCTAAATAAATGAGGCTTCACGCCAAAGTGGTTTTATTTGCGATTTTGTAGCACTTTAAAGAATACTTCACTGGACGCTTGGTTGTTTATTATTTTTTTGTACCATTCGGTTATGTAGAACCACTATATAGTTCTCAGAATACCATTGGCCATTGGGTTATGTAGAACCACTATATAGTTCTCTGAGTCCCATTGGCCATTGGGTTATGTAGAACCACTATATAGTTCTCAGAATACCATTGGCCATTGGGTTATGTAGAACCACTATATAGTTCTCAGAGTACCATTTTACAGCGTATCTATATAGTTCTTAGAGTACCATTCGGCAATAGAGAACCACGATATAGTTCTCAGATCACCACTAGTCCTCAGGGCGCCCTGTTCACACAGCATCGTTACTATCCATCAGCCACTAATTGCATACCTCGGATCGTGGCAGCGACCTCGCACCCAAAAGCCAGTCCGGAAAACACGAAAAAACGGACCCTGGTTTTGGTATGCATGGAGTCGCGGACGCGCAGCGAGCGTGTGCTTTACTCAGGATCATCTCCTCCCTCAACGATCGCGCTCTCTGATGCAAAACATGCCCAAACCTGCCGGTTTTGTTCCAATATTATGCGGGCATGGAAAGCGTGGTCAAAGTATGCCTGTCTTCTTTGGCACTGCCTTTAAAATTTGCCAGGATTTCAACACGTATTTGCCAGGTGCGAGTCGACGTCTCATGGTGCGCAGGGAGCGTGACAACAGGAGTTGCTGCTCTTCTTCCAGATTTACTTCTGCATTTTTACTTTGGAATACGACAGGGGTTTGAGTTTTTTGTGTGTTTTTCGGTGAACGTAGGTTCGTAAGGAGTGAATTATTTTAGGTGAATAAAATAAGTAAGAATTATTATCTTGTTTACGTGGATTTTTGGGAGCATTTCAACATCAGTTGTCTTTATAAATCACATACACTGAAAATATAGCTATATAACTACTGACGAATTCTTTGAAAAAGTTGCTGATGCATTGGAATTCTAAGAACAAATTACTATATTTTTAGTTTCACTCTCAATTTAAAATAAAGAAAATTCCGAGGAAATTAATCACCTTTACTAAGACAACGTTTCAAAGTCAAGCTACATCATCAGATAAAAAAATTCATAATGTCTGAAATAAAAGATCAAAGCACAATGAATTGTAGGTGTACATGTAATTTTTAATACTTACAATGATCGTAGATTTGTGAGGAATAAACTAAATTCGGTGTACAATATTCAGAGCAACTATTGTTCTAGTTTTTTAAGACCATTTTCTAAATATAGATTGTCTTCATAAACCACGTTAACTACAAAACAAATTTTAAGGGAAAAGTGGTTGATATATACAGAGTGTCCGCTTAAAAAGTAGCAGATTTAAAAATGCTGTAGTTCGTAAAATGTTAGTGCTATAAGGCTGAAATAGGTTTCATTGAAAACAGCAGGATTTAAGGTTTATTTCAACAATTTTGTCTATTTGACAAACCAGGATAGAAACAGAAATTAAAATGGAAAGAATTTTAATTAACGATGATAAAATTAAATCAGGGAAAAATTGTCTGCTGAAACACAATTAAGAAAACTACTGTTCATTTTATTCTCACAAAATAATTTTATTTGAAACTACATAAAATGCAATGCCATCAAAAAATCTCACCGCAGGATAAAAATCGGAGGTTATTACTTTGGCGCAGAATAAAAAACACAAGCAGTTCTGATCAAATATTGCCATGTATCATAACTTTTAGTGATGATTATTACATTTATTTGAAAGGTATGCCAAATAGACTAAATTTTCAACATAAAATACAATTTTAAATCCTGTTTTTTCAACAAAACCCATTTCAACCTTTTAGCACTACTATTTTACTAACTACACAATTTTTAAATTGGCTAAATTTTTATCAGACATCTTGTATAAGAATACTTAGGACAGGTTACTACGTCTCTATGTTCCGGTGTCGATTTTTAAGAACTTATTGATAGTTTTCCGACAAGACCTCATATATACAGGATATATAAGCAAATACACACACTTTATAGAACTACCAGTCACTAGTGACTAGTGTATAGGGACCTTCAAAAATGACGGATTTTAACATTTCCGTTAATTAAACAAATCCCGCAGATGTGGATGCCAAACAAATACATCCATCCCAACAGTACCCGCCATTAAAATATTCTTGTACTTGTGCACTGGTGAAACTCGTATCACAGATACGGTCATTGAGCGTCCTTGTGAGCGTCACAGACACACGGAATAAATAAATAAATAAGCTTATAAACAAACAAACACACCAAGCGTTCCATCAGGTATGATGACAGAGTCAAGTCGTTAGAATAGGACAGCTTATGGAAGTTAATTCCTTTCCTTGTATTGGGATGGTCACGACGATATAATCGTTAGTTTAAATCTCGTAAGGCAGATTTGATGTTCATAGATGCTATCAACGTTGATACCAAGACTGGAGAGCAAAGATATCGTTTATTGCCTCATAAAGGAAAGATTGTCATAGGGAATTTTAAATGAGTAAAATATTTTGACGAAGTATGTACTTTTTTCGGATATATTAATATTATGTTCTTTTGGTTTTCCATTTTCTCAACACACTTCGTTGCTCACTATATTTTTAGGTGAGATAAGGAATCGCGCCACAGTTCCTTGAATTACTCAAACCAAACAACGTAACCGCACTTTTCTGTAACATGTATATGTATACCAATATTCACATAAAAAATGTAAATGCAATAAATTTACATTAAAAAAAACTGTAAACACAACAAATTTCATTTCCAAAAACCATACACCACAATTTCATTTGGCGGTTCGAAGTGCACGCTGCAAATTTCTTTCAGAAAACCGCACTTTCATTTGGTTGTGCAAGAAAGTAGCTTACACTGAAAGTAACACGCGAATCAATTCAAAGCACGAGTTTGCGTGCATAATAAATACGAGTTTGCATGCATAAATCGCTCTCGAGATTTCAAGATCAATACGGACAGCGCAATCGATAGCTCGAGGCACGGCAATCTCGTTAACTCAAAAGAGCGGACATCCGAGCATCTTGTTCTTCGCACTTCCCCACAGGGGAGAAAGTGGAAGTTTCGGTGAAGTCCGCAAAAGAGGAGCTGCGTTGCTTGGTATGCATAGGTTAAGCAAGGGCGGTAAGTGCTGGTAACGTACAGACGAGTTCTGGCAATTTCAGATTAGGGAAGAGAGAGCCGAGACCGTGTCTTGTATTCGCCTGCCATCGCGCAACTTCCAACACTTTTTCTTCCGGTTCGTGTCTGACGCTTGTTTTGAGCGGGCAAGTTCGGGGTGTTCTTGGATATACTGTAATGGAAAGTGGGATGAAATAATCAAACCGTTACGTAGGTTCCAGTGTCATTGTACTGCGACCAATGTTTCACAATAAAAATAATGAAGCAGCGGTGTAGGTGCCGTTATCGTGAGATGAAACAGCGACGTAGGTTTTGCAATAAAAATAATGAAATAGCGGCGTAGAGAATAATAATGAAACAGCGGCGTAGTTGAGGTAGAAAAATGAAAAAAAGATGAATAATTACAAATGGAATGGTGCATTTTATGAAAAGAAACTGACTTATTTCAATCGACTTCACACATGTCGCATCACTCATTACCTTTCAAGCGCCTGATAATTAACCAAACGCAATGACAGTTACCCCCTTATCGAGTTGGGTCCACTTAAAACACCTGGTTCGAAAAAATAAAGGAAGAATTTTATGCGAAGAAATGCGACTAACGTTCTTCCCTCTCCCAACAGGAAGAAACACCGGGCTCGCAATACAAAGCTTGAGCACTCTCACCACCTACAGAACGCCGAGTGCGTTGAGCACTTCGATGAGGTGGCAATAGTTTGTTGTCAACTCTTTCGATTTAAAAGTGTTTTACAAAGAAATGTTTAATATTGCTACTTAAATCTTCATTGAAATAAACTTGACAGGGACGTACAAATTTTTCAGTAAGGTGGGCAGATTTCAATAGAAAAACTAATCTCTGAAATTATTCTTTTTCAGTTGAAAGACCGCTGATTATTGAAGTGGCTGTGACTGAGACAAGTGAATGATAAATTGGATTTTTCTAAATAATTTTTTTCAAATCATTGGATCGATGACTGGTTATCACAGAGGTGACTGCTGATCGGATGGAAGATTATTAATCAGATTACTATTTAGAAAAGAAATTGCTAATCCGGATGGTGATTGATCATCAGAGACCGTTAATTAGACAGGTGACTGCTAACTGGGCAGATGACTGTAAAATTAAGACAAGGGACTGCTCGTTAGAACAGGTGACTGCTAATCAGGCAGGTGACTATATAGTCAGCCTGGAAACTGCTAAACAAACAAACAAACATCGGCATCTACGGATGCTTTATTTCCAATTGAAGCATGATACAAATCACCTTTTACATTGGTTTTTCTAATCGGGCAAGTGATTGTATAATCAGCATGGAAACTGCTAATCAGGCAGGTGACTGTAAAATAAGCCTGGAA
>JACJUY010004895.1:15975-29562 GCA_014220935.1 Platorchestia sp. MABIK
TTGCCTTCAACACCGACTTTTTCCTTAGCGAGTGTTGCCTTCAACACCGACTTTTTCCTTAGCGAGTGTTGCCTTCAACACCGTCATTTTCCTTAGCGAGTGTTTCCCGTCACTCCGATTTTTCCTTACACGTTTAAATGATTATTCTCTTGCCCAAATTTTGCATGTACATTCACACACAATGGACGCACAGTTGTAATAGTGTCCCATTTTTTTTATATTGTTACATTTGTTAATTTAAAACTCCCTAGCCACAACAAAGGTGATCTCATGAGAACGGAGAGAAGGGACCATTTAGTATGGACTGTTGAAAACAGGGAACCTATGCACTAGGCATGGTTCCCACTCAGGGCACCGTGCGCAGAGAAAGAGCAAGTTAGGGAGGAAAAAAACAAAGAAGTGATAGCCAAGAAGGCATGAAAATTGAAAGAAGCAAAGGAAGATAAAATCTTGGAGGCATATCTATCAGTGAGATACCTATCTGTTTTTGATAATACACACCAGTAATTTTTCTGCTTAATATAAATTGTTCCTTTTTTTCAAACAGCATTTTACTGAACACGTCATTTCAATTAACCTTTACAGACAATTGATCATCATTCCCATTCTTTATGCGTTAGTGATTTGATATCCAACCTTCACTTTGTTTATCTATCGTGTCTCTTAAACACTGAATTTCCGCTCGAGACACACGGCAAAATGAATCACCTCAGTATTTCTTGCGGCACCTCTAAAGCTAAGACTATGCGCCAAAAGTAGCAAAGTTACTAAGTAGATAAAACTCAATATATAAAAACAAGAATTAACGAATAAATAGTATTCCAACAACGGTTATCAAAAATTGACTCTGAATCAAGAAACCCAACAGTTGTGACAACAAAAATATTATATAGTAGAAAATGTGTAACAACAAAAATATAAGCTTCACTCGCCAGAACAAAGATTAAAACTTGAGTAATAAAGTTCATTCACGCAACACAGCACATGGGGCAGGATTTAAAAAAAAATTACAATGTCGTAGCGGTACAGATGGCAGCGCAAGTTCTTGTAAGTTGACTTAGCTACGTTTCGTGAAATATCAAGCGTTTTTTATACCCGTTCAATTTGAAGGTTTAAATGTATTTTGAATTAAAACAAGCGAGACACACTCCGTTGTGCGGCATAATTTCAAATCGTCCCAAAAGTCTTGCTTTACGTACGTAACACGGTACGTACACTGACACTTGTTAACGTGTTCGCTGCAGGTGACCCACCGGTGGTCACTGAGGGATTTCTATTTTGCGGGGGACCCACCGGTGGCCACAAACTGAATTTCCACAATTACTCGATGATGATGAAAATGATCAGAACGCGCGTGATCCAATCAACGTTTTGTTCATTTTAATGTTGAAAATTAAACTTGAATTTCAAAAGAATATCAACCTTCGGTTCAACCCAAACAGTTTACGTGCTGGCAGCATTAGACGCGCCAGTGAACACACAGCTACATGTAGGAAGCACACACAGTGTTGAAAATGTACTCATGTTGTGTCGAACACAATTCATGAGGAAGAACGTCTATCTATATAATATTCTGCTTGTTCCTCCCTTAGTCCGTCCGTTACGCTCTCATCCGAGTCTGCGGTATCATGGACACCGAATTCCTGAGAGTTAAATTAATGGAAAGATCGCCTCCACATGCATTGACATGTTTGACATTTTATCAGGATTGGTAAGATTAGAATATATTATGTTAGAATTTATTAGGTAATGTTGACCGAATTTTCTCACGGGTCCCTTTTTTTATGTGTAACATATTATCGGGATCGGTTCGGTTAGAATTGATAAGGTAATGTTGGCCGAATTCTTTTCACGGGTCCACCTAGCATAACGATGGAATTGTCCGTGGAATTTTCACGCGTCCTGCTAGTCACTCATGAATAGTCTTCTGTTATGCTCGACGGACACATGAAAGACACAGTTCCATTCATAGATATTTAGTGCAATGCTGAACTTGTTTCGTACGAAATCCATGGTGTCAATCATGAGTGTTCCGATTTAATACTATAAATAGTTCAAGTTTAAAGTGTAATTTTAATCACATAACGTAGTATAAATATAACATGAAATTATATTAGACATAATATTGCACATACTTCATTCATTATTTTTGAATAATGAATGTAAACCAGTATAGGAAAAGGGAGTCTTAAATTTTATTATCATTACAACAAGTCCAACGAATTTCTGTTGTGGTTCTGCAACTTATTTCCGGTAGCGTGTCCGGTTTCCACTGTACAATTTGTTGTTCTACCATTTTTTTTAGTCGATTTCATATTTAAAAAAAAAAAATTTTGGTCAAACACGTACGGTAGATCATATCCGTCAAATGAATCAGTCTATTAACAACCAATCAATAAATGAAGAGAAACGAGTGAGGGTTGAGCTGAGCTCATCGCGTACAAGTTTCAGCATGAACTTTCGCCGATTCAATGATTTTACACTGACTCGATGCCACAAAGTACAAAAATGCTAACAAGTTTTGATTAGAGTTCCTCGAGGCGATACTTAAAAGATTCACGTAATAAACTCTCAAATACACAGAAAAACACGTCACAACAACATGTTCCAATTTTTGTGCAGTCATAAATAATAGAATGAGAAATAACACAACTCGCCCATCATGCATTACACAGTTCGAAAATCCTAAGCGACGGATATCTGCAGCGTCCAGACGTCTTCTTGAACATTCGCCATGTTGAAAATCCGCCATCTTGAGCATCCGCTATCTTGAGCATCCGCTATCTTGAGCATCCGCTCTCTTGATCATCCGCCTTCTTGAACATCCACCATCTTGAAAATCCGCCATCTTGAGCATCCGCTNTATCTTGAGCATCCGCTCTCTTGATCATCCGCCTTCTTGAACATCCACCATCTTGAAAATCCGCCATCTTGAGCATCCGCTATCTTGATCATCTGATATCTTGAACATCCGCCATGATGCTGCTAAAAGACGCCGCTGATTGGCCAGCGCACAAAGGTTACGCAATACCCACTAGCTAATCACAAATTAGGTAGTTAAGAAGGATCACTGCACTTGTTTGGCAAGACTCACTAACTAGTTATAAATGCAAAAGTATTAAGTAGAAATCTCGCGAGCTATTTCCAAGCCCTAGTGAGCGTACAGTGAACATCACAATCGCACTCAGCGAAATTTTGACACACTTGTGTGAGTCAAACGGTTATCCAGAGAAAATTTGACACATCTGGGTGTTTCACCTTTCACCACATTTCCGAGCGATCGGGAAAAGTAAATAAATCATTTATTTACGCTTCACACAGGATAAAATTCATCTTTATAAAACTGACAGGTTTTTTTGAATTAGTAGATGGTATATATATTTTCCACCAGAAACCTCAAAATATGTGCTACTTCTGTTCAAATTCATAGATAAGCCAATTCATGTATTCACAGGCTAATTTGAAAAGATAAACATTCATGTTAAACAGCGCAGACTTCAGATATTGAGTTACTTTCCTAAAGTTGCGTCTATAAAAGATCTCTGATCTACAGGAAGGGAGGATGGAGGAAGGCTGCCATGATATATCTACTAGATAATCGAACACATTTGGCTGTTTCTCATGTTATGCGCAGTACACGACGAATAATTCACTGTATGAGCTCCGTATAGCTAAAGCAAAGCTTTCCAAACACACAAACACAGCTGCAAAATTCGCAGGTTTAAACTTCAAGGCCCTAAAAAACATTTACAGGTTTATATCAGAAGCCGTTCGAGGTCAGTGCTTCTGAGCTCTTCAAGAGCAACTACGTTTAACATCAACGCTGATGCAACAGCATCAAGGCTGCTGCGGAGGCTCCTGTGCCTTGCTAGGCCTAAGGAAGGCAGGTAGGTGGTGCGGGTCGGTGTGGTGCATGTACGACAGGAAGATGGTCCACACAAAGCTGCCTGCAGACACCACCATCACGCGGTTGCGTTCCTTTACGTACGCAAAGTTCAGGGTCTGCACCACAGGCCAGAAGCAGGCACCCACCTGGCGGTAGTGAACACGGTTTTTTTTTATTATTATTATTCTTATAATCACTATTGTTTGTTTTCATTGCTGTCATTGTAATTATTCTTTCATTTGTGGTCTGCACCACAGGCCAGCAGCAGGCACCCACCTGGCGGTTGTGAACACGGTTGTTCTTATTATTATTCTCATAATCACTATCTGTTTTTATTGCTGTCATTGTAATTATTCTTTTATTTGTGGTCTGCACCACAGGCCAGGAGCAGGCACCCCCCACCTGGCGGTGGTGAACCCAGTTCTTACCATCAACATTGTTCGTTTTTATTGCTGTCATGGTAATTATTCCTTCTATTGTTTACAGTTTATTGCCTTCTTTATTACCACTCACTCTATAGCCTGTATTTATTTCTCTAATCTGCTATTTAAGACATCCGTTACGTCAAAATGTTCTGTTATAAGACTACCGCGCATCGGACGACTTTAAGCCAAAAGGCCAAAATTTAACTGTGGAGGCTATCCGCGGGTGCTCCAGATAGTGAAATCTATAATTTTTATGGTGTGGTTAACACATTTCCTGCGAAGTGACCCACCGGTGGTCACTCACGTGATTTTCATAGTGCTGCTGACCCATCTGCATTCACTAACTCATTTTTTATTAATACAGCTAAATAAAGGCCCGATCCAGTTAATTTTTACTACTTTCAAAATTGATTTCCACAATTGATTTTAAATTTGAATTGAATATTGAATTGCAGTTTAACCCATCGCAGTTAACGTGTTAAGGTCTCATAATTATTATTATCTCTTTATAATTTTTTTACATATCTAAGCGTAGCATTACTTCTGCCATTGGTTTTTCTTGCAATAAAGATTATTACTATCGTTATTGCTATAATAGTTATTATGAGTGTAATTATAGATGTATTATTGCCCTACTCTTTCCACTATTGCCGTTTAACTGCCACAGTGGCTGCTATCTTTACAGACGATTTATTCCTACAATGCATACTGCTATCACTATTGCCGTTTTATTGCAACAGTGAGTACTGCTACAATTATAACTGTTTTATTACTGTTATCACTTTTGTTTCTACCACACAAAACACACTCCCCACACCGCTACAATAGGTGTCAGGTATTAGGTACTATTGCCCTCATCACTGCTACCATCACCACTATTGCTGATGTTAATATTCTTACCCTAATTCCAATCCATATTACCATTCTTACTATAATTATTGGAACTAGTCCGCCCTTCTTTATTTGAAATAAGAAAGAAGGCGAAATGAAAGAAAGGCCGTAAGAAATAAAAATCAATCTCTCGAGAGTTGATGAGGCCGAGTGCACACGGGCCGTCAAAAATGTATAATAATATCACAAAGGCGCTTTCAACTTGTATTTCATTCCCAGCCACGAGCAAGGACAGTGAGTGACGAGCACTAAATGCTCGTCACTCACCAGGTGTTCACCACTGGCGCTCGTTAATGTTCGACAAATCACATGACACACGTTTCTATTTCCTAAGCTTGTGCCACAGATACGCTCATCACACACTGTAGGCTGGCTTCGGACAGACGGACACGACTTTTATTGTAGTATAGATTACTATCATTATAATTAAAAAGCAAACAGTCGGTTTCAATCGGCATAGTAGTGATAAAAGAGACATACCATCACTACGGTTAAAGCGACATAATCAACATACTGTACCTACCACCATTTCGATTAACATGACATGATAATCCATATAATTACACTTACCATCACTACTGTTAATATGACATAACAATCATTATTTCGGTTAAAAAGACATAACAAAGAACATTATTACACTCTCAGTCCCTACGGTTGAGATGGTATAGTCACTACCATTACACACAAAACAATAATCAGAAGAGGCAGTGAGTGTTGCCATACACCACGGTAGAGGAAACATGGTAGGGTCATTTCTTTAGGAGAAAATACACCTCCTCTTGTTCTGCTTGCCAATAGAAAGGCTTTATTTCAAACAAACTTTATGACGTCACCAAAACGCCATGTCGTTAGGCCAATAGTGGAGCCAGATTTGGAGGTAGCAGTGCTACCAGATGCAATGTGAGCGCTGCTATTGGTTCGTTGCCGTGACGTCAGCAAAACCACACCGTCAACGAAAAAAAGGACTGGTTTGAACCTACCTTGTTTCCTCTACCGTGCCATACACCCACCTTCCAGCTGGGGATGAGCTTGAGTTTGACCTCCTCAATGCAGTCGGACAGCGGGCGTCCCTCCAGCGCCGAGATGCAGAAGTAGAACTGGGACTGGCCCACGGGTGCGAAGAGGGTGATGTCGTACAGGGCCTGGTGGGGGTGTGGCACGGGGTGTTGCTTTGGTCAGTTGTGGAGGTACTTATGGTGGCCAATGCTCGGGTAATGGTGACCAACACTCGGGTCAACAGTTACCAATACTCGGGTTAATGGTGGTGAATGCTCGTTTGAATGGCAAGGAATACTCGAGTCAATGGTAGTGAATCTCCGCTTGGATGATATTGAATACTCAGGTCAAGAATACTGATTATTCGTTACAATGACGATGAATACTCAGATTAAGGGTAGTGAATATTAGCCCTGGGCCATGAATACCCAGGGTAAACGTTGAGAATTTTCTTTTAGAAAAAAACACATACTTAGCTGAGCGCTAAATATTCAGTTCAATGCTAAGAAACACTAGTCTTAAGATAAAAAAAACACTTTCTAATGATACTAAATACTTGGGTGAATGATAAAAAATACTCATAGAAATTATACCAAATACTGGGCCAAGTGATGAATGTTCAAGACAATTGAAACTCGACCTTCAGCACAAGGACCTGTTACTCACAGCAAAACTTCACCGTGAGCAGAGAGCTCTCTATACAAAGAGCTATATGAGAACTATCACTATACAGTTATTTTCATAAATCAAAACTTCCCATTACTATTACTAGTGCTTTTTATTGCTAACATGATTATTACTATCATTGTTGTCGTTTCCTGGTTATAATGATAATTGCATGTTACCTTGAGCACAGCCGTTTTATGGTTACTTATTGTTCCCGCTTAATGGCTATTTATTTGGGCCGTTTTATGGCCATAATGATTACTGAATATTATCCTGAGCAGAACCGTTTCATGGCTGTATATTGTAGGTAATATACTGTCGCAGTTTTATGGCCCTAACGATAACTGCATGTTACAGCTTTAAGGCCATATTCATGCACCGTTATATGACCGTAACGATAACTGCAGATCACCTTAAGCAGGGCGTGCCGGAATGTGTTGCCCTTGACGAGCTTGCCGGCAATTTTGACCCACACGTAAACGGTGGGCGCCGTGATGAAGGTGCCCATCACCAGGAACCTGGGCAAAATTGTTGCAGTGATCACACACGTGACCAATTGTTGCCATGACCACACACATGACCAATTGTTGCCATGACCACACACGTGACCAATTGTTGCCATGACCACACACGTGACCAATTGTTGCCATGACCACACACGTGACCAATTGTTGCCATGACCACACACGTGACCAATTGTTGCCATAACCAAACACTCTTCCTCCGAGCTGAAACTGTGTTTTTTGCATAAACCTTGAGATGTATAACATACATGATTCAAAACAAGACGTGAACTGCGTGGGGTCGCCACCCTCACCTGAGACACTCGAGGGGGTCGTAGCGCTGCCTGCTGGGGTCGCCACCCTCACCTGAGACACTCGAGGGGGTCGTAGCGCTGCCTGCTGGGGTCGCCACCCTCCCCTGAGACACTNACCTGAGACACTCGAGGGGGTCGTAGCGCTGCCTGCTGGGGTCGCCACCCTCACCTGAGACACTCGATGGGGTCGAAACGCTGCCTGCTGGGGTCGAGGGTCTGCTGCACCACATTGGAGGTGGGCCACAGCACGGAGTAGGACAGCATCCCTCGGGTCACTGGGTACGTCCGCAGCGCCCTCTGTACCCCCACCGCCACACCCCTGCCCCACCACCCCATGCCCTCTCTTCTGTTTTTTCTAACTTTATTACTCCTTTGTTGTTCCTTTTTGTAGTTATTCCTTTGTTATTTCTTCTATGTTATTATTCTTTTGTTTTGATTCCGTAGTAATTATTCTTTTGCAATTCCTCTTTTGTGGTTATTCCTGTGTAATTATTCCTTCTTCGGAATTCATCTTTTGTAGTTTTTCCTTCTTCGTAATTTCTCCTTTGTAGTTGTTCCTTCTTCGTTGTTATTCCTTTGTGATTCCTACTAAAGTATAATTACGAATTTGATGCCGTTTATCTCCGCGGGAATGAGTCATGGATCAGTGATTAGTTTTAGCCTGAAGATTAGTTTAAGCCTCCCTAACTCCAATGAAGGTATTCTTAAGAGAGAAAAGATTAAAGCATAATTAACACGTTTACTGCCGTCACCGCCAATTGCCGCCCTCTCATCCGTCAGAGAAAAATAGGCTAAAGGAACTCTGATATTTAAAAAGGATGGGAGGAATTAATTTCTTTATCTATTGGTTCTACTGAAGGGTTAGTGTGTCTATTATTATTTTACTGAAGGGCTAATGTGCCAATGATGACGGCAGTTAGTGTAAATTCAAGAGTGCGACGCTATAGTGGTCGATAAGCAAATAAGCTTTTGGTAAATATCAAGTTCTGCGCCCGGCACCTTTTGAGTACATGCGCGTGAAGCGGAAGCGAGCGTGTTAAATATGGAATTGAGAGAACGGGGAATCGATGCACATGGTGTGCCCCCACACCCTACACATAGAGACAGCGAGATTAACAGTTTAGGAAACAAGATGAGAGTTGAAGAAAAGAGCGAAGAGGTGCTGAAAAAAAGCAGAGAACCGAAAAAAAAGATGTTTCGTAACTAAAAAAACTTTTTCTTTCACAAGAAAAGGAAGCATTCCTCAGCTTTCAGCTGGAGACCTCACATCTTCCTTCCCCTGGGACCATAAGTTCATTTGGATACAAAAAAGTTGGATCTTCTTGAGGAGAACATGAGCGGAAAATTTCTAGTGTTAGCTTAAAATATTTAGTCTAATGCAGATAAATTTTAGTCAAAGTTGTTGTTAAACTTCAGTTTAAATTCTGGTATAAATTTACTGCAAATTCTATTAGGTTGGCCAAAAACTTTTTTTTTTTTGGGTGGGAATTAAAGCCGAATAGAAATCTTTAAAGAATGTATTTGATCAATACGACAGTTACCATTTGCTTGCATTTTCATTCGTCATCTGTTAGGTTTTTGCTTAACATTCTGTTTGAAGAATTTAAACTATTTATTAATAAAAAATATTTCCAAGTAACTTTTCACGTCCCCATTTGAATGAAACCTTTTCCCATTCAATGAATTTTGCAGTGACCGAAACAGAAACCAGGAGGAGCCAAATCTGGGGAGAATGGAGGCCAAACCTCCCATTCTAGATCAAACCATATCAAACCTAGATTACGCAACAAAGGGAATACATTTTCCAAACTATTCCTTCAATCATCTGTTTCAACTCCGGGTATTACGATACCCATCAGTGTAAATCTACTAAAGATCCTTACGTTAAGATGCTTTAAAAACCAATGGTGTTTTTGTATCATCATTGGAAATGAACCGTTTTTCTTTCTTTTCTTTCTCAAGCTGCAGCAACTTCTCCCGTGTAGTCAGAGCAGTGTAGGGCCTAGCGTCGTCGTGGTGAAAAACAACACCTTAAACGGTGTACCAGTTTCGATCGTTTCAGATGAAAAACCGCGCTTAACTTTTCCAGTTGTTCACAGTAAACCTCTGAATTGATTGTTTAATTCGGAAAAATAAATTTCAAGAAAGATAACACCTTCAAGAGCTCGAAAGCAAACAAAAATGTTAGAACTTCTCTACTCGGACGCTTATTACACACATTTGTAAAAATGCTCGCTCTAACGAATACATGGATTTAGAGAATATGGATCTAAAAATGATCATTAGAAGACGGGAAATGTTGAAATAAGAAAAACTTAATTTCTGACCAACCCAATAATTCTATTTTTTCTTCATCACTACGTTTTAATTCGACCTTTTTTCTTATTGTTCACTTCGGCGCTTCTCATTCTCTACCGGCCAATTTTGGCAACCACTCACCCCTTTAGGTAGAGGCTTAACTCGTAAATGTGCGTACGGTTGACCTAAATTAACGAATAGGAATCTTGTTGATTAATCTAAAATTCTAAATTAACTAGTTGACCTAAATTAAGGACTAGGAATTCAGTTGACCTAAATTAAGGACTAGCGATTTAGTTGACCTAAATTAAGGACTAGCGATTTAGTTGACCTAAATTAAAACTAGGAATATGTAGTTGACCTAAATAAACTAGTTGAGCTAGGACTATTAGACCTATTCCTAGGTAAGGGCCAGGGATTTAGTTGATCTATATTAGAAACTAGGGGTCAATGGTTGACATAAATTAACTAGTTGACTAAATAAAGGACTAGGGATCCGGAGGTTCGTCACGCCCCACGTCTGCTGCGAGACTTCCCTGCGGATCAAGCTTTTAATTCTTTCCATGATTCCATTGTTTTCTACTTATTCCGTTACCTTCTAATTATTTCCGATTTTAGGGTTGCCATTATTTTCTAATTATCTGAGAAATTTTTTTTTCCATTACTTTAGAGGAAAATTTAAGACCGTATTCGTTGGTAGAGTTTCTCGACGGTGGCACCTGAACCTCAACACTTGAACAATTAAAAAATAAATAATAAATTAAAGAATGAATAACAATAGAATCGAAGGGTGGTGACAAAATAATAGAATGGATAACAATAGCATCGAAGGGTGATGACAAAATTATAGAATGAATAATTATAAAACAGAGTGGTGTTGACAAAATCAACATTAAAGCACGGAGGCGAAAACATATAATATGGTGAGCAAGACAATCGAGCGGGAGGTCGGTTGCACGATACGCCGGCCCTCCAGACGAGATGTAAAAGAGAAGGGAAACAAAATGTTAAATTTTGGTTTAAATTCTTCTTTAACTTCAGTTTAAATTCTAGTTTAACTTCACTTTCACTTTAGTTTAAATTTTGGTTTGAATTCTTCTTTAACTTCAGTTTAAATTCTAGTTTAACTTCATTTTAACTTTAGTTTAAATTCTAGTTTAACTTGAGTGTAAATACACTTGTTATATGTGTTGCTGTAGAGCTGGATGTATTATTCATGTACTCTAGTTAATAGTTTAAATCCACGTACTCCTGTTATTAGTTCAAATAGTTTAAATCCATGTACTCCAGTTAATGTTTAGTTTAAAGCCATGTACTTCAGTTAGTAGTTTAAACAAGATTCTTGTGAAAGATCGGTGATTCTTATAAAAATCTTATCACCATAAGGTTAATCTTCTACTAACTTGACAGCATTACCAAGCCAGAAATGGCTTTTGGTGTTAGGCTTTTTCTGCACCGCGATGTTAGGGTTGCCGCTGCGAAGTGCTGGTGTCCAAGTTACGCTGACGAGGACAGGTACAAGAGCACGCGCCAGTGTAACCACGGTAGAAGAAACAAGGTAGGGTCAAACCATTTTTTTTGTCGACTACGTGGCAATGCTGACGTCATGGCAACGAACCAATAGCAGCGCTTATATTGCATCTGGCAACACTGCTAGCCCCAAATCTTGCACCACTATTGGCCTAACGACATGTCGCAATGGTGACAGTCATCCACTGGGTTTTTTAAATGAAGCCGTTCTATTGGCTAAAAACAAACATCGGCATCTTAGGATGCTTTATTTCCAATCAAGCCTGATACATATGATCTTAAGCATTGGTTTTTTAAATGTCTTATAACTAACACTATATATAGGACACCATGACGGTTACCCCGAGAAGCCGGTACCCATTTCAGACACCTGGGTTGAGTGGGGTATTGTGCTTGAGCTCTCCCTTATACCCAACGGGGTAAATCGCCGCGCCAGTGCCGGGATACGAACCCTCGTCTCCAACATACAAGGCCGATCCCATAACCACTGTACCACTGCGAGCACAACCACTAGCCGAACAATAGGATTTGTATTTTCCCCCATATAAATGACCTTACCTTGTTTCCTCTACCGTGGTGTAACTCTGTATTCCTAGCCAAAATGAACAACTGAGAGCAGAGGTTAAACCCTTAAATTCTCAAAAAGATCATATATCCACGCCAAAAATGGTAAAAAAACAAGTGTAAAAATTAGATGTATTGTAGAGATAAAATGTAAAATTTTAGACACCTTTCAGAAACGTACACTAGTACAAAAGCCCAGAAGCAAAAGCGTGTGAAAACTGAGCCCCAGTGCCCCAAACCTCAATTTACCTTAAGATGTTATACATAGCAATATAAATATGAATAAAAACATATGATAATCGTTAGGATATCTTATTTCTCATGAACTTATTTTACACTAATTTCTGATAACGTTCGACGTTAAGATTAGCACCTTACCTATCATGATACATGATATCTACTAAAACAATCGCTACACAATTGTTCACAATAGACAGCGATATCAAATTGTGTAGTAAATGTTTTAGTAAATATGATAAGCAATTTTCTTGGTCTTTTAACGCGTGATGAACTGGAAAAATTCCGTAAGGTTGAGAAACTGGAAAAGATACACGATATCATGAATATACTCGTACATGCATAATTAGAAAAGATACATGATATCATGACTATACATACATAATTGAAAAAGATACACGATATCATGAATACATAATGGCCAATTCACATAACGCAAACTGATCACAAAACCCGGTACGCGTTAAGGCCAAATTTGAATTTCTCTTGAAAACTTTCACCACTACAAAAAAGGAGAAAATTACAACATCTGGCGTACTTTATTGCCTGGTAAAGGTTTGTTTGTGTAATATTATATTGGCCCTAAGGAGGCGATTCAACAGTGACGTAATAGAGAGCAAATTAACTAGAAAAAAACAACAGGAGCCACATCGTTGGTCAATAAACCCTGCGCGTTAACACTTAAAGTGCGACGTGACCCACCGGTGGTCACTGAGGGGATTTTCATGATGCTGCTGACCGGCCAGCAGTTAGAAACTTAATTTTCATGGATACTTGATGAAAATTGAATGAAGGCACCATCTATTTAGCGTTCGTTATTTACAAAATTGAAAATTAAAATTAACTCCACTTGGAGTTGAATATTGAACTTTAGTTTAAACCAGCCGCAGCTAACCTGCTAACCTTACAAAACCCTGTGCGGTATCCTTATGTATCCCTGCGCAGGGTAAAGGCACCATTTCGTATGGAGTTAGGGGAACGCGGAATCTATACACAAGGTGTGTTCCCGCACAAGATCTCCTGCGCATAGAAACAGTAAGCTGAGAAGGAAGGTTAGGAAACAAGATAATAAAAGTTTAACAAGGAATTCAGAGATGTAGAAAAACAGGACACTCATCAAAGAAAACAACAGAAACTCTATGGGTTATAGATGATCCTTTCCACCCCATTTTTTTAGAATTAAAGGATTTAAATTTATACAGACTACGTATTGAACGTGAAAATGAGGCTGTGGCAGACAACACAGCTGCTCAAATGAAACTTCTCCCCTTCCC
>JACJUY010004895.1:40994-51944 GCA_014220935.1 Platorchestia sp. MABIK
CCCCCGCTCACCTTAAGGCGGAGGAGGTGGGAGTATACACGAGTCCCCCGCTCACCTGGAGGCGGAGGAGATGGAAGTATACACGAGTCCCCCGCTCACCTTGAGGCAGAGGAGGTGGTAGTATACACGAGTCCCCCGCTCACCTGGAGGCGGAGGAGGTGGAAGTACTGTGCAGGAGTGGAGGGCGCGGCAACGGTCCAGTTGGTGTCGCTGGGGTCAGCGCGGTGGTCGGCGCTGTGGCAGTCCGTCAAGAAGCGCTCCACTCGGCAGCTCGAGTGCTCCGGGCCCGCCCCGTCGTAGCCGTGCGGCAGCAGCAGCACCAGTCCGCTCTGGTACAGCCACTTTGCTGCAAATGGCGGACATTTAGCGTGCACAATTGATCAGTTTACTAATTTAGGTACAGCCACTTCGCAGCAAATTGTGGACATTGGGCGTAAATACTAGATCAGTTTACTATTTTAAGCACGTACTAAACCAGTCTATTTCAGGTACATACTAGACTAGTCTATTCGAAGTACATACTATGCAGACAAGTCTATTTTAGCCACTCACTAGAGCTCTCGATCTTGGGCAGCAAACATTAAACCTGCCAATTTTAGGCACACACGAGACCTGTCAATTATAGATACAAAGTAGACCTACTAGTTTTAATTCAGTACACACTAGACCTGCCTATTTCAGGAACACATTATACCATCGCAGGCCTGTAGAGTCAGCTTGCTTGCATAACTAAATTCTGGGAAACATTTTACCGTACAATGGCATTTATAACGAAATTTATTAATTTATAATGGCATTTGTATCCACAAGACAGCTTACATGGGGGTATTAATTTTCGCTGCACTTTTTTTAATCGAAAGCAGGGAGCTCAATTTTGCCCTATGATTTTACTGGGAGCTAAGTACACTCGACAGCCCAACATCCGAGTTTTATAAGGGCATGAAATGTGTGCATGAGAATAGAATAAAGGGGAAATAAAAAAAGTTGAAGAAATAGCCTACACGACTACTCCAGCAAAACACAAAACATGCAAAAAAAGGTCTACGCCTTCCAAACCATCAGCATGGGACCTCACATTTTACCCAGTGTTCATGCTAATTAATTAACAACTAGTCTCTTATTAATGAATACTAATATATTATCGATAATTAGGCTTATATAATGAACTAAACTTGAGCGAGAGAGCCAGGTGTGGCGCACTATAACAGAAAACTAAAAAACTATAACAAAAGAAATAGTGTGACGCATGAGGAAAGAAAAAATATATGATACATGAAGGAAGAACTAGGAGAGAAAAGAAGAAATGATGTGAAACACGAGGAAAAATAGAAATATGACGCGTCAGGGAGAACGAAGAACCGACGGAACTATTTAAAATGACGAGACGTATTAGGAGAAAAGAATATGTCGTATGAAGGAAAAATAAGAAACGAGACGCATGAGGAAAAAAGAAGAAATGACTCGATGTGTGAAAGAAGAACTAAAAAACATGATGCATGAGTGAAAAGAAGGAATGACCCAACGCATAGGTGAAAAAGACAAAGAAAAAGAAGGAAAAAAGAGAAAGAAGAAGAAAAAGGAGAAAGAAGAAGAAAAAGGAGAAAGAAGAAGAAAAAGGAGAAAGAAGAAGAAAAAGGAGAAAGAAGAAGGAAAAAGGAGAAAGAAGAAGGAAAAAGAAGAAGGAAAAAGAAGAAGGAAAAAAAAGAAGGAAAAAGAAGAAGGAAAAAAAGAAGGAGAAAGAAGAAGGAGAAAGAAGAAGAAGGAGAAAGAAGAAAGAGAAAGAAAAAGAAGGAAAAAGAAAAGGAAAAAGAAGAAGGAAAAAGAAGAAGGAAAAAGAAGAAAGAAAAAGAAGAAGGAGAAAGAAAAAGGAGAAAGAAAAAGGAGAAAGAAGAAGGAGAAAGAAGGAGAAAGAAGAAGGAGAAAGAAGAAGTAGGAGAAAGAAGAAAGAGAAAGAAGAAGAAGGAAAAAGAAGAATGAGAAGGAAGAAGGAGCAAGAAGAAGTAGGAGAAAAAAGAAGAAGGAGAAAAAAGAAGAAGGAAAAAAAAGAAGAAGGAAAAAGAAGAAGAAGGAGAAAGAAGAAGAAGAAGAAGGAGAAAGAAGAAGAAGGAAAAAGAAGAAGAAGGAAAAAGATGAAGAAGGAGAAAAAAGAAGGAGAAAGAAGAAGAAGAAGGAGAAAGAAGAAGGAGAAAGAAGAAGGAGAAAGAAGGAGAAAGAAGAAGAAGGAAAAAGAAGAAGGAGAAAGAAGAAGAAGAAGAAGAAGGAGAAAGAAGAAGGAGAAAGAAGAAGAAGGAGAAACAAGAAGGAAAAAGAAGGAGAAAGAAGAAGAAGAAGGAGAAAGAAGAAGAAGATGAAGAAAGAAGAAGAAGGTGTGCACCAGGAAGGCAAGGCCTGCCCCACCCTCGCCGGAGCAGACGAAGGTGTCTATGATGGTCTGGGCGCCGTTGAAGAAGTCGCCGAACTGCGCCTCCCAGATGTGCAGCGCGTCCTTGCAGTTCACAGACATCCCGTACTCGAACCCCAGCACCGCCTCCTCTGCTCGCAATATTGACAGACTTTAGGGAAATATTCAATAAAATACTCAATACTTTATTAAATACTCACAATATTTGATCAAATACTCACAATATTTGATCAAATACTCACAATATTTGATCTAATACTGGCAATTTTTGATCAAATACTGGCAATATTTGATCAAATACTCGCAATATTTGATCAAATACTCGCAATATTTGATCAAATAATCACAATATTTGATCAAATACTCACAATATTTGATCAAATACTCACAATATTTCATTAAATACTCAGAATATTTCATTAAATACTCAAATATTTGAATAAATACTCAAAAACTTGGTTAGATACTCGAACTGAAAGCCTAGCACCGCCTCCTCTGCTCGCAATATTGCCTGCAAAACATTGATAAAAGAAATATTTAAACAAATACTCAAATATTTCATTGTTGAGAAACATTTAATTTTGGGAATTTTCAACTGATTTGTGTCTTTTTTTTGTGTCAACTGATTTGTGTTTTTTTTGTGTCAACTAATTTGTGCTTTTTGGGTTTTGCTTATTTTTTAGGATATTGTAGTACTTGCGTATCCAACAGCACGAGCGTGTCGCTTAACATGTGTGCCTGATCGCTTAACATGTGTGCCTGATCGCTTAACATGTGTGCCTGATCGCTCAACATGTGTGCTTAGTGGCTTGTTTTCACATGTTCTGGAGTTGTGTGCCACATTTTGTGTTGAAGTGGTGGTCTCGTGAATGCTTGTGTGCGTATTCGGACCATGAGCTGTGCATTATTTCAAGTCGTGAGAAGACGGCAGTCTAAGAGCCCATAAAGCACGAGGGCAAAGGTCGAATTAGGGTGAGGGGAGTCTATCGCTGTGTGTTTGGAAACGCGATAAGCTGAGCCGCGCAACGAAGCATAAACTTCTACAAGAAAAACACTGAGAAAATGTAGAGGCCAAATGCATAAGGCTTTGAAAGGTAACCGCTGTGATGAGGAAATGTAGGAGGAGCTAAACGAACACCTCTAACACTCTCAATAAGTGTTTGGTTCCTTTTGAGGGGGTTCGAGAAAAGGGGACAGCCCTTCGAGCAGACGTAGATGAATTTCAGGGAGTAGGTTTTCAGTCTAGCGTCGAGAAGCGTCGGAGAAAGAAGTACGTGTTTTTGTAACATATAGGAGGTGGTGAAAGTGGAGTCATACTGAAAAATACACTCTGAAAAATACGTAAAAACTCGAAGCTAATTCAGATATATTTTCCTTTGCAGAGAAGAGAAGTCAAGACCTACGTGGTCAAGACAGTAAAATTAGAGAAATAAAAAGTACACGTCATTGGGAGGGTAAGCGTTAGTTTTTTTCTACAAGTGATATTTTTGAAATAAGTGAAAAATAAAGTTAATGACATTCATTAAAGTAAAGATTCAAATCTATTGAGTAAGTTCAATGAGAAGTAATGAGTCAATTTTTTTTGGTGATCTTACAGGAGGGTGGAAATATTGTCTTGGTGGTTCTCCATAAGAAAAGCATCGCCTTTGGTTCCATTTCCACATAAGGAGAATCTACACACAGTTGGGAACACCGTTCGAATGACATTTTTTTGATCTGTGAATAGCGCAGCGAATTTTGAACTGAAGCTGTACTTGAGATTGCTCGTGTGAATTGAAGCTATGACCGTGCTCTGTGCTGTTGGAAACGTTGTAAGAAAAAATAGGTTGTATCTTGTCATGTGTCTTAGTTCAATTGATGCGTTGAGGGTTGGCCAACCCATAGTATTGGGGTAGTATTTGTCATGAGGCTATTACGCTCGAATTTTGTGTACAATTCTGTCAGACGCGTTAGCACCTTGAGAAGGGTAGTTTGTTCAGGGTGTTATGTATTTGCTGTGAGCATAAAATCTTTCCGATAACCTCTGCAGTATTAATATCTATCCTCGTGAGGACATCCCATCAATACAGACACGCACAGAAAAGCGTGCTGTGTAAGTGGTATTCCTTCACATTGGTGAGTACCATTCTTATTTTAGTATATGTCACATATAGTTGTTATGATTCAAGTTTTCGTGTGTTTTGTTTGCCTATATTTTGTGTATTTCGTGATTTAAGGGAGGTAAGCCAAGCCCTCCATTCCGAGAACTCGGTCTCCTTGTTAATGTAAATTGATGAGGGGTAGGACCGAACATTATCTCGTGACACATTAAATACTCGTACTCGGAACCCTACACCGCCTCCTCAGCTCAGAATATTTCAAAACATTAAGGAAATAAAACAGCTAGGATCTAATCTAGTATTTTCGTGGGGATGCAAGCAGTAATATACTTTCAGTAGCAAAATAAAGCAGAAAATAATGCATAAAACAACTAAAATCTAATCTAGGACATCAGAGCGGATGTAATTATTAATCCCAGGAGCTAATTTACGGTTTCCTTCAGGATTTATTAAATCCTTAATCCTAGGAGCTAATTGAGGATTTCTTCGGGGATTCAATCATTAATCCAAGGCGCTAATTTAAGATTTCCTTGAGGACTTTATCTTTGATCCTAGGAGCTAATTTACGATTCCCTAGGGGATGTAATCATTAATCATTTTCCAGTTTCAAGCGCCGGTCTAGCAAGAAAACCACAAAATAATGCATGAAACAAGTAGGATCTAATCTAGGTTTTTATTAAGGGAGATGCAATCATTAATCCACTTGAATTTAAAAAAAAATTAAACTTAAAGTTAGGGATACCATTTTCAATTCTCTGCCGTATAGCAAGAAAACAACAAAATGATGTATCAAACAAGTAGAACCGAATCTAAGATTCCATTAAGGATACAATCAGTAGTCCACTTCCAGTTTCAAGCCCCCGTCTAGCAAGAAAACCACAAAATAATACAAGAAACAACTAGGATCAAATCTAAGTTTCCATTAAGGATACAATCATCAAGCCAGCATCAGTTTAAACACCCATCAGCAGCCGCACCTGAAAGGATGCTGTTGGCGATCTCGATGAAGGCGGTCTGGGAGTCACTCAGGTGGTTGAGGGGCAGGTGGCGCGCCTCCGACACCTGGTCCACCAGCTGCAGGTGGCGCTGGGCGAACGTACCGCGCCCCACGTCCTGCCCACACAGCCGCACCCCCACGCCTGCGGGGAGGGGACACCTCAGGGTATGGGACAGAACGGGTCTTTCCCCCCCACTGTTGAAGTATTATTTTCTAAAGCATCTCTCCCCAATTGTCAAATGGCCATCTCTGCTTAACTGTCAAACGTCGTTTTTTTTTTAAGCAAATCCTCAATTGCCAAATGTCCTTCTTTAAAGAATCTCCCTCGAACTGTCAAACGTCCTTTGCTAGAGCATCTCTCCCCAACTGAAGTATTATTTTCTAACGCATCTCTCGCCAACTGTGAAGTATTATTCTCCAACGCATCTCTCGCCAACTGTGAAGTATTATTCTCCAACGCATCTCTCGCCAACTGTGAAGTATTATTCTCCAATGCATCTCTCGCCAACTGTGAAGTTTTATTCTCCAACGCATCTCTCGCCAACTGTGAAGTATTATTCTCCAACGCCTCTCCAGCCAACTGTGAAGTATTATTCTCCAACGCATCTCTCGCCAACTGTGAAGTATTATTCTCCAACGCCTCTCCAGCCAACTGTGAAGTTTTATTTTCTAAAGTACCTTCTGAATTGTCCACTGACGATCTCTCCCTAACTGTCATATATACTTCTTTAAAGCATCTCTCCCGAACTGTCAAATGCTCTTCTCTGAAGTACCTCTCAATTGGTAAGTGCCCTTCTTTCAAGCATCTTTTCTTTGAAGCAGAAGTGAACCAGCACAGAAACACAAGTACACCACGAGTCCAAAAACCCAATAAAAAACGTCTACCTACTGCTGTGGAGCTGGAAAAAAATGAGCAGCAAAACCAGCCTCAATACTAAACGTCTGTTCAGCAGCTTTAGTCTCGTCGAGCACACGTGGAAACGAGAACGCAAAATGTGAAGGTCTCGGAAAGACGAAATCTAGGGGCAAAATAATGAATATTGGTCCATGGCCTCATCAGTGGCCCAGTCCTCAACAAGTCTTCATCGGTGGCCCAGTCCACAAGTCTTCACCGGTGGCCCAGTCCACAACATGTCCTGTCCTCACCCTGCAGCAGGAGGGACCCAAAGGCCATGGCCTCAGCAGTGGCCCAGTCCACAACACAGGGAGCGCGCCCCAGTCTCGTGAGGCGGGCCGCTACGTGCGTCTTCTGCAGGTGCCGGTGCAGGTTCTGAAGGGGACACAAGGGACAAAATGATCACATTGAACAGAGACAAAATGGTCGCATCGAACAGGGACAAAATGATTACATTGAACAGAGACAAAATGGTCGCGTCGAGCAGGGACACCAAATGGTCAGAAATTATCTCACACATCGAACAGGGACAAAATGATCAAAAATGATCTCGCACTTCGAACAGGGACACTAACTGCTCAATAAACTTTCATTTGTCAGTCACTAAGGTGTGCGGTCACCGCAATTTCTGCAGGTTCTGTCGGAGACAATATGGTCACATCGAACAGGGACACCAATTGGTCAATAAACTTCAATACGTTATTCACTGGGTTATGTTGTCACCGTTATTTTGCTCAAGTGCTTGAGTCATTTTAGTAATTTTGGACTTTTTGGTCATTTTTCCTTATTGCAAACTTTTATTTAATTCGGTTATTTTACTTGAATATTAATCAACTATAAGCCAGACATTCAAATTGTTCAACTGGGATTGCTGGTAAAACCTGAGTCAGGAACGATAACATTTTATCCACTATCCAAATTGTTCAAATAGTATTGCTGATATATCCCGAGTTAGGAATGACTACATTTTATATACTAATCAAATAATTAAGCTGGGAGGATCGATATGTATAGCGAGTGAGCAATAACCATACTATTTTGCATGCTAAGACTATAATATTTACTTCACTGCGTAAGTAATCTTCAGAGGACTAGCAGCATTCCAGTCACTTCAGTTGTCTCACGCAAAGTTAATCAGAGACGTGCCATACATATTGATACTCAACTTTCATAACACTTCGTAAATCTTTGTTTCAATTTGAGAAGTGTGGGAGTACAATCCATGTTTTTAAAAACAACTTTGTAATAAAGATTACTTTAAGTTATTTAAAGCAACAGCTTGTTCATTCAACATGAGTTTGATTAAATTTCAAGTAACTTGAAACAGCAGTTCTTAATTCAAAAATATTTGATTTAACTTTATGCTATTTAAAACTGCAGTTTACCCAAAAAGAGTTTGATTAACTCATTAAAAAAAACACAAACACTCACAAAACTTGGCGGGGTCTCGACACTCTTGGCAGCGACGAACTTGAGTGTATCGAGAGCCACTCCAGTGTCCCAGACCTCGACGGTGGACTTGGGACACTGGGACAGCCCGTCCCACTGGGCCAGCACGACCGAGGGATCTGGGGTGTAGGACTGGGCCTGTTCATAGGCCCGTGCCAGCTTGTCAGTGGCAGTTTGGGTCATGTCGGACACCTGCGCCTCGCTCACCACACCTGCGTCTACCAGGGCACCTGCGAACTGGTCCGGCACGCTCCTGCCCTCGCAAATATGCCCGGGTATGTTATTTATGCATTTACTTATATTATTATAAAGAGCAATAAGTGCACTTATATTATTATGAAGAATAATATGTCAGGACTGCAAACAAAAAGAAAATATGTTTTTGCATGATGCTGATGTACATTTTCTCTGGCATGCTCTTGCTGTCACAAATGTGCCCAGGTATGATGTATGTGATGTCACAAATGTGCCCAGGTGTGATGTATGTGATGTCACAAATGTGCCCAGGTATGATGTATGTGATGTCACAAATGTGCCCAGGTGTGATGTATGTGATGTCACAAATGTGCCCAGGTGTGATGTATGTGATGTCACAAATGTGCCCATGTATGATGTATGTGATGTCACAAATGTGCCCAGGTATGATGTATGTGATGTCACAAATGTGCCCAGGTATGATGTATGTGATGTCACAAATGTGCCCAGGTACACCAAACAAATAAATTAATAAATAAATACAGCAAGGTTATTATTAGGTAAGATTTTATTATTATAAAGAACAATATGTCAGTGCTACAAACGAAAAATGTTTGCATACACTGCTTAAAAGTTTACTAATATTGTTTTAATAAACAATATTTCATGACTACAAACAAAAAGAAAATATATTTGTGTACAGTGCTTGTTTGTACATCTTCTCAAATTTTTGTGCTACATTTACTGAATTCATGTACGCTGCTTATACATTTACTGATTTTATAATACATACATTTACTGGATTAGATGTTAGTTTAAGCCTCCTATTAAATGTTTTTTGTTTTGAAAGGCTTAACTTCCTTTAGGTGAAGGGCATTTTTGTTTTGACGGGCTCAACTTCCTTTAGGTGAAGGGAGTTTTTGTTATGAAGGGCTTAACTTCCATTAGGTGAAGGGCGTTTTTGTTTTGAAAGGCTTAACTTCCTTTAGGTGAAGGGCATTTTTGTTTTGAAGGGCTTAACTTCCTTTAGGTGAAGGGCATTTTTGTTTTGATGGGCTTAACTTCCTTTAGGTGAAGGGAGTTTTTGTTTTGAAGGGCTTAACTTCCTTTAGGTGAAGGGCGTTTTTGTTTTGAAAGGCTTAACTTCCTTTAGGTGAAGGGCATTTTTGTTTTGAAAGGCTTTACCTCCTTTAGGTGAAGGGCATTTTTGTTTTGAAAGGCTTTACTTCCTCTAGGTGAAGGGCATTTTTGTTTTGAAAGGCTTTACTTCCTCTAGGTGAAGGGCATTTTTGTTTTGAAAGGCTTTACCTCCTTTAGGTGCAGGGCATTTTTGTTTTGAAAGGCTTTACTTCCTTTAGGTGCAGGGCATTTTTGTTTTGAAAGGCTTTACTTCCTTTAGGTGCAGGGCATTTTTGTTTTGAAAGGCTTTACTTCCTCTAGGTGCAGGGCATTTTTGTTTTGAAAGGCTTTACCTCCTTTAGGTGCAGGGCATTTTTGTGTTGAAAGGCTTTACCTCCTTTAGGTGCAGGACATTTTTGTTTTGAAAGGCTTTACTTCCTCTAGGTGAAGGGCATTTTTGTTCAAAGGTCGAGTTTCATGAATGCCTCACGTTTTGGCGTCAATGACGGAGTACATGCGCGGGTTGGTGAGGCGGGGGTTGTCGAGCTCATTGTGGCCGTGCTTGCGCCAGCACAGCACGTCCACGAACACGTCCTTCCCGAACCGTTGCTGGTACCGCACTGCCAGACGCGCCACTCGAGACACCGCCTGCCAGGTGCGCGATAACATCCGTCAAATAACTTTGATCAGCACCAAATTCTAAACACTGAGTGTGAGTGCTCGCTGCAGATGCATTAACACCTTGACCGCGCCGGGTTAAACGGAAGTTCTATATTCAATTCAAATTTAACACGTTCCCTGCGTATCCGCGGCTGTCAACGGTTAGTTTGGCTAGGTTTAAGTTGCAAAACTGGAAAATCGACTTACTGCTCGAATTCATTTTTATCCTTCGTAATTAATATAAAAAACAGAATTGTAAGATGATATTTCACCTCGTATGATAATAGTTGTTTTTTAAAAAAGTCGCAAAACGGATGAAATGTCATTTGTTCATAACAGTACGTGAATGAGCAATTCACCTCTCGGTAAACATACGGCCCAATACGCGGGGAACGTGTTAAAGTCAATTACAATTTTGAAAATAACGATCATGAACTGGATCATTATTTTCTATAAGCTTTGATTGAGTATTTATGAAAATTGAGTCTGTGACTACTAGTCGGTCAGCAGCATCACAAAAATTCCCTCCGCGTACCACCGGTGTAGCACGTCGCGGTCAAAGTGTTACGGAAGAAAAATGTGCGCAATTGAGGCCACTGGAGGCTAACTCTTTTGGACGAAATGACGTACTGGAAAATTGAAATTAGGATACAATGAAAGGAGGAGTCGTGTAGTCCCAAAAAACACATTACCTACCCTCACACAAAACTAGAAATTAGATAAGATTAGACAAGTTAGTTTAGGCCTCCGTAACTACAATGAAGGTATTCGCCAAAGAGAGAAAGGAAGAAGACACCATTTAGCATGGAGTATAGAGAACGGGGAATCGAAGCTCAAGTGCATGGAAAAAATAAATTAAGAAAGAACTTTATAAACAAGATAAAAGAAAAATTCAAAGGTGCTGAAAAACAAGACAGCACAAAACCGAGAGAAAAGGTACTGTAACAAAAGAAAAAACCCGCAATCGAATAGAAGGAAGGCCTACCTAACTTACAGCTCGGAACCTCCCATCTTCCCCCTGGGAGCACTAACTGATACAATAGTTGTGCTCCTTGAGTGGACCAAGCAGGAAACGATTAAACACTCGATTTAACACTTGCTCAATACTAATACAATACCCTTTAATACAATTATT
>JACJUY010004895.1:55398-66191 GCA_014220935.1 Platorchestia sp. MABIK
CTGACAATTTATGAGCTACAGTAATGATTTTGATATTATTGAATGGAGAATAACGTGGACATTCCAAAAAGTTAAATGATTTTCCTTCAATTTCCAATTTTAAATTAATATAATGAAAATATATGAAAAAATTTTTTTTCGAACAAATTCAAATTTATGACGTCACAACTTTGGAATAAAAATGAATTTCAAAAAAAATATTCAATTCTTTCGAAAGCCCTTATTTTTCCGCATGCAATGATACTAAAATCATTACTGTAGCTTAAAAACTGTAGGAGAAGAAGCTTTTTGAATCTAAAATAATCTCGTAAAAAAAGGAAGTTTTCAAGACATTCTGAGATGTAAGTCCGAAGTTTACAGAGCTAGAGCAATGCGGTTTGTTGCATTTGAAAGTGAAATGTGTGCTCTAAAAATCTGATAAGCTCAGTTTTCCAAAATACTTCATGTAACACTTACCCTAGACTTTTTTCCCTAATATTACAACTTTTACCCTAACTCTTTAAAAAAAAATCATAAAAATTCGGAATGAAATAAATCGAAAATATGAGCTTATCAATAATTTAGAGAACACCATTTACTTTCAAATGCAACAAACCTCATTGCTCTAGCTTTGTAAACTTCGGACTTACACTCAAAAAAAAAAAAAAAAAAATTTTTTATCATAAGGAATAATTAATTTTCTATGCCCCCAATGAAAAAATTTAAAGAAGATAAGTTGTTACAAATGTGGAGATCTAGTAGTCTGCAAATTTTCATAGACGTACGTCCCATAGAAAAAAAGTTTCCCATTTTTGGAAATGGTTATAGGGAGAATGGAACCCTGGCATGTTGGCAGACTACTGCTGGAATATGTATAGTCTAGGATACAAAGAAATAACACGTAATCTGGAAAAATTACGGACAGATTCTGAATTGAAACATTTTTTTAGTTCTGAAACAGGTTTTACGTAACACATACTTTTGCCCATAATTTTTAGCAGAGGTGTAAGTTAGTTTCAGCCTCTCTTACCACAGCACAGATGACCAAAAAGAGGAAGGATGGAGGCAACATTTGGTGTAGTGTTGAGGGAACGCGGAAATTATGCACAAGCTTTGTTACTGCACAGGATCCTATGTACATAGAATCTGAAAGTTGAGGAAGGAAAAGCCAAATAAGATATAAAGAGAAAAAAAGGAATAGCTGCCACACAGTCTATGCTTACGCGTTTTCATACTAAGTTATCACATGGAGTATATAGTGTACATGTCTCACGTTCGTCCTTCATACCCTGAGTTGCCTGATCTCTCCTGAGTTGATTTACCCAACATCACCTTTAGGTGAATGAATAAATTTCCTCCAAAATAAACAATACTATTTCTGACCTAGATATTAGATGGCGTATTTGATCAACAATTATCTACATGCCTCACGCTTAATTGTTTACTACTCAATTGCTCCTGTCGTACGTTCTCGTCTCTCTTTTCACATCCGTCATTTCAAAATAGGCTTCATATCTTTTGAAATTTTTTTCATGAATTTTAAATTTCTCTAACCCCAATGATGGGAAGACAAACAGGTCTTACAAAAACTGAGGATTTAAACTTACCAAGCAAATGAAACAATTTTTCAAGGGTAACTAAATGAAAATATTGAACACCGTCACACCATAGTTACCACATTAATGCCGCTCGGCAGGTGTACTTGGCACATAAAAAATGTATATTTTTCAAGAGTATGAATGTGAAGGTTTGGAATGGAGTCTAACGGTAACGAGACGAGTACTGAACGAGTTCTGAACGAGTTACAGCCGTCGGCTGTGGTTCACGCCTGCTCAGTTGACCTCGGAAGTTGCTGCTGCGAACAATAGCGTTACCAAGCAAGAAATGAACGTAAGTTATTGCTTACATCTGTGAGCTATGATTCACTACTGTACTGAAAACTGTTGTTAAAACCTTTCTCATGATATATGTATGCACTTACAGGATTCTAATCTCATACGACCACTATATTTTATTATATATGTTAGTGGCGAGTGTACTTGCCACTCGGTAATATAAATATGGAATCACTATTTTTCCATTATATCACTTGAAGATTAGTAGTCATATATTTCAAAGTTTATTTCAGGTTGTCACTGAACGAAATTTCTGATTTCCAGTTAGAAGAAGACGAAGAAGAGCATAATGAAGTCTGAGTTGCAATAGAGCCCCTGAAGAGATGCCTGAAGCTGCAACAGACCAGGATAGTGATGCTTCAGATGACGAAGTTATGTGCGATCCAGGGCACCTTTCTAGCAGAATTTTACTCGCTAAGGTTTTGAATGATGATGTGGACGAACATCAGTCTGAAATAGAGTTTAATCCACCCTCAACATCAACTGGCCGTGGATCATAGCGATGTAAAAAGGTTGTCTACATGTAGCATCCTGATAAAAGTATGGTTGCTAATCTAGTACCAGATTTAAGCGAAACACGTGAGGTAGTTGACACCCTAAAAGCCAATAATTTCGTATTTTTTAAGGAATGTTTTTGGCCAGAAGATTGGATCAATGTTTTATATGAACAGAGTAAAAACTATGATCACCAGAAAGGAATTCCTTGTAGCCATGTAAATGCAGACAACATGAAATTATTTCTAGCCATTCTCATTCTCTCAGGGTACAATAAGGCTCCTAACAGCCGGCTGTACTGGAGTGACACCCAAAATAAACTTGTGATGAATTCAATGAGACGTGATACCGTTGATCAAATAATGAGATGCTTGCACATCAACGAGAGCGTAAAAATGGATGGTGATCGATTATACAGGGTGGCGCATTAGTAACGCACCCTTTTTAAGGTTAATTTTAAAGATTTGTTACCGCCATATACACTGGGTATCTGTAGACAGGATACGACATGTAAATAAACTTCAAGAGTTTTTCTATCGTTTGTAATTAACCCTTTCGTTATACCTTTCATAGTTTATTTATTATTAATTTTTTAAAAGGGTGCATTACTTATGCGCCACCCTGAACAAGGTGCGTCCGCTTTTTGAGCACTTGGACAATTCCAGTAAAGATGAGAAATGGTGTGAATACTACAGCATTGATGAAATCATGGTTCCATATTATGGAAGGCACGGCGAAAAGCAGTATATTAAAGGGAAACCCGTGAGATTTAGGTTCAAACTTTGGGCAATCTGCACATCTGATGGGTTTCTGCATAATGTTGAGCCATATTGTGGTAGTCATACAAGAATTTCTGATAAGGTTTTGGTCTTGGTGGGATTGTTCTGCTACAAATGATTTAAAGAGTGAACATAAAACCCAGCCAGCATATTGTATTTGACAATTTCTTTGCCTCAGTTGCATTACTCGAGGAACTTTCACAGAAAAAAATCGCAGCCACTTGTGCTCAAAGAGAAGACAGAGTACATATCTGGTGCTCCTTCAAGACCCAGAAAAGTCTTAGAAAAATAAGAAGTGATGACGCGTTCACAAGCTGCATTTCAGGTGTAAAATGGAAAGACAACAAACAAACATTGGCATCTACGGATGGTTTATTTCCAATTCAAGCCTGATACATATTACCTCGTACATTGGTTTTTCAAATGCCTTATAACTAACACCAGGACGCCATGACGCTTTCCCCCGGTCAAGACCAGTACCCATTTCAGACACCTGGGTAGAGTGGGGTATTGTACCTAGAATTTTTTCTCCTAAAAAAGTGGTAAGCGTTGCCTCCAACAAACTTCGTTCAGATCCTGCAAAAAAAGCCAAACGGTGGAATCGAGTTGACAAGAAACACGTTGAAGTTGACTTACCGCACTCAATCCACGTTTATAACCAGCAAATGGTGGTGTGGACGTATTTGATTCTCACGGCAACTGGTGAAATCAACTCTGACTAATTATGGGAAATCTAAGGCGAAACCAGGTCCAGTTGCAATGCCTGTTGCGATTACAGTGCGGTACAACAGTCAGCATCATTGGACCTATAAAAGCAAAAGTCCGTACAACAGATGCCGTGAATGTGGCTCCCGTACCATCAATTTTTGCCGTGTGTGCAACATTCCTGTACATTCAGAGTGTATGAAAATCTTTCACACCAAAACAGAAGCCTAGGAAAGACAATATATGAACTGATTCTAGCAGAAAATCCCTCACTGTAACTTTGATTTCTCATTAACTCCATTTCATTGTTTCATTGCCGGGCGGCAAGTATACTTGCCGGTCTGTATTTTGGCAACAAATACAATATTTAATTTTTTTTCCTCACAAAAACTTTAAGGAGACTCGAATAAATCAACTTGGTTGAAAATTGTGTTTAACAAACTTTGTAGAATTATCGGCATTAATGGGTTAACCACGACAAAGATGTTCCAAGAGAGGAAGGAGGAAGGCACCATTTAGTATGGAGTTGAGGGAACGTAGAATCTATGCAAAAGGTGCACAGAAACAGTAAGCTGAGAAATAAGTTCATGAAACAAGAAAAAGTTGAAGAAGAAAGTAGTAGGTGCTGAAAAACAGGACAGCAGTGAACCGAAAAAAGATGGTCCGTAACAAAACAAAACCTATTCTATTTCAACAAAAAGGAAGCCTACCTAACGTTTAGCTCGGGCCCTCACTTAGTCCCCCTGGGAGCGCTAATTCCCATAGATGCAATAGTTGCGGAGATCATGCAACAACTTGAGTAAGGTTGGCGCTTTACCAAATGACTGAGTATATAATGATTTTTCTAGTGCCTAAGGATAGTTTATATTGAATCTCATTTAATTTTCAAACAGGTTTTTTTTTGTTTATGCATTCGCTACATCAGAATTAAATTTCATTTGTAAATTTGATTTCTTTCATGCACCCTTTGTGAATGATAAAATAAAATATTTTGCGATGTTTCTAAAAAGTATTTGAAACGTATCTAAATATTTTTCCAAGTATTTAGTATTTCAACACATTTCGAAATGTAGTTAGTATTTCAAAATATTTTGGCAAGTATTTAAATACATTTGAAAGTATATGTGCCCATCTCTGGTTATCGTAAGGGTCGTGTTGTATACGAGGGTCTGAGGCTGCCATAAGTTGTCATCTGTGGTCAGCTTACGGGCATTTAACAATTGGATATAAAACCTGACGTAAGGTAATGACATTAACGAGAAAATGTGGCCAGCGTCTCTACGCCTTGTGGTGAGGTGATGGAGTAATTTAGCAAAGCATCGCTATTAGCGTACTCAGCACTTCGTTAGAGCAATTCTTAATCTTTTACATTTCTATTCTTTCTGGGACACGAAATTTATCAATCATACAAAACGTTTTCTTGCTTAATTACATTGTAAGCCCATTTCACAAAAATTGAAAACTCACAGTTGCTCGAATTTTGATGGGTAACTAAAAGACGTCAAAGAAATGAAACCTAACTTCAGGTGCAACAACTTCTGAAATTTCCGTCAATATTCCATGCATATTCCGAAACCCAATTCTCAAAAGGTGGCATTATGAGCAGCACCGCTACATGGCACGCAACCGACACGCAACCCGTGCATTTCAGTACCATATATCTGTGATTTGAAAACTGATATTAAACATAGTGAACAAATCTTGCATGCTTCTTTGGAGTAAATACAGGGTGGCGCATAAGTAACGCACCCTTTTGAAGGTAAATTGTAAAGATTTATTACGGCAATATACACTGGGTATCTGTAGACAGGATACGACATGCAAATTTACTTGAAAAGTTCCTCTATCGTTTGCAATTAACCCTATCGTTATACCTTTCAGGGTATATTTATTATTAATTTTTTAAAAGGGTGCGTTACTTGTGCGCCACCCTGTACCTGTCGGGTTGCTGTTTACATCATTCATGTTTTACTTTAGTTTCTCGATGTTTTAAATAAAGCGGTGGTTTAATTTGTCTAGGAAATTCTCAAATTTAGGATGGAAAGTATTTATCATTGTTGAAAATTTGTACAGGTACGCTCAACTGCATATTTACACATGGGAACCTCACATGCACAAACGCACGCACAACCCTAAAAAGCGTGTTTTAAAATTTCCTAGTAAATTCACGTAAGAAACATCCAAATTTGTAACATTTTTATTATGCGCGATATTTGTATATGTAAGAGGATTGTGAAAATAGTAAAATTTGGCTGATTTCTAACTGAGAGTAACTTGAGGATTTTAAAACGCGCTTTTTAAGTTTTTCTCTGGCTGATTCGCCCTAAGAAAAACTCATAATTAGACTTGCATAACTGGGCTCTTTCAATAGGTAGCCTAAGATAAAAAAAATACTTTTTAGTAAAAATGTACACATTTATACACATGGATGGGTATTGTAACACCCATGTCGCTTGTCGAAAAACATGATTGCGAACAATCTTCTCACCGTGGCACAGGCATTGGCCTTCCATGTAGGCGTCGAGGGTTCGTATCCCGGCGCTGGCGCGGCGATTTTTTCCGTTAGGTCTAAAGATTTATAGCTCAGGCACAATACCCCACTCCATCCAGGTGTCGGAAATGGGTACCGGCTTTACTGGGGAAACCGTCATGGTGTCCTATAAATAGTGTTAGTTATAAGGCATATGAAAAACCAACGCACAAGATCGCATGTATCAGGCTTGATTGGAAATCAAGCATCATAAGATTCCGATTTTTGTTTTGTGCTGCTTAAAAATAAAACACTTTTTCTATCACAATCTATATTCGAGAATACGGCTTCTGATGCACACTGGGTGTGAAATACGAGCTTTGTGACTTGCGATATAAGTAATTTGTTGCAAGTAAAACGTCTGGTACGAAATAATTCTCCGTCTAAGGCAGCGAAGTTGACATTCAGAAATATATTTTTATTACAATGCATGGACTGGTATTCCAATCAAGGGATTCGGAAAACATGTTTTACATCATGCAACGAAATTATGACATTTCCATGCTTATAATATTGCCACACAAAAGTCGACGTGACCAAAAACCGTGGAAAATATAATTTTACATGAGAGAAAAAACTTCACCAAGAGCCGGGATTCGAAGGCACGGTGCGGTACAGGGGCTGAAAACGACACGGGTATGCCAGCACGTTGCAACAGCGCCTCATAACTAACGTGACCACGGCATCCGTCAGCGCGAATTTTTGGGCTAGGAGAACGTTGCTCTCTCTTATCCCCAGGGAGCGTATGAGAGTTTTATTATACACTCCAGAATGGAGAATGAATTGATGTTTAAAATGAAATAAATTTCAAATTTTTAGGTGGAATAGCTCAAAAATTATAACGTGTCTAAAATGAGCCTTACTGAGAAAATCGGCCGACGATTGATAGCATAGGAAGACCTCTATTCATGCCTCCCCAGGAAGCGTATGAGACTTTTATTACACACTCTGGAATGGAGAATGAATTGATGTTTAAAATGAAACCAATTTCAAATTGTTAGGTGGAATAATTCAGAAATTATAACGCGTTTAAAATGAGCCTAATAGAGAAAATCGGCCGACAAGTGAGGGGCCACGAGAGCCCCTCTTCCTGCCCCCCACAGGGGCGTAAAAAATTTTTCAATTACATAAAAATGTTGTACTTGTCACGAGCATTAATTTGGTCTTAATATCAAGATTGTACGTCTTATAGTTCAGAAATTATCCTTTTGTCAGGGTAATTCGGGAATGATCTTTGATGGGTTCTCAAAAATGGCTAGCCGGTGACGTATTTCCCAGTATTTGTATTGCAAAATGTACCTAAAACACATAAGCTAAGGTAAAAATATTATTTTAAATACATAAATGGCCTTAGCTCTGTAAAGTTCAATCACGGTTTCTACTAGAGAGCGAGACCATGCAAATGTGGTGTTGCTCTCCATCGTTCAAGCTGAAGCGTTAACCCTATCCGTTCGTAGGTGAGATCAAATGGTACCACCCTACCTTATATAGAAAGGCATTTTTGTAACTTTGAGTTTCTGTGCCCAAGTTTCAGTGACTTGCCCTAAAACATTCTTATGCACAATATGAGCATAAATTTAGCATTCGGTGGAACGCGCAACATGTTGAATATGAATTATTTCAAAAATGAGATCATTAGAATGGCAGGTTGAACGCTGTTGAGATTGCACGTCTGGCAGTCGGGTGTGCAATGCAGCGCTGCTGCTGCTGCTGCTGCAGTGGCACGCACGCTGGCAAGGAGTGAGATCGTGACGTCGTTTGCTCCTGTCTGTTCCATGGCTTCACGATCGCGTAAGCGTCTAACCGAAGAAGAAATTTTAAAACTTCTGCTAGAAAACAACAGCGAGTCTGAAAATGAAGAAACTGTCGACAGAGTTTTGGGTACTGATGCAAGTACACGGGATCTGGACGTACAGGACGAAATTAGCGCAAGTAGCAGCGATGACAACAGCAGTGCCATTGCCACTGAAAATGTTTGTCATCGAAAATCGCTTACGTATCAAAGGTTAGTGAAGCACCTCGATGAGAGCCTGGAAATTGCAAATTACACTCCATATTCAGAGCCTGATGATGCAAAACAATATTGTTCTGTAATAGAAAAAGGCAAAAAACTAAACCAAACGTAACAATTGAATTGACAAATCAACAGCCTTGTCCACCAGTTGGGAGGCAAGCTACTGAAAATGTTATGCGAACCAAAGGTGGCACTATCAACGACGGCACCCTGCGGATACCCCGATCAGGGCTTGGAATCTTTTCTTGACTGAGGGAATGGTTGCTGAAATTGTTCGACACACCAACTGCAACATTGAAAAAACCGTGACAAACAATGCAAACTATAGAGAGAAATTACCTACTCACGCTAAGAAAACAGATACCACGGAAATACAAGCGTTCATTGGGTTGGTGTATGCCAGAGGGCTTTTGTCACAGAATCATTTGGACTATAAAATCTCATTTATGGATAAAATTGGGCACCCGGTGTTTGGTGCAACAATGACGGCACACAAGTTTACTTTCTTGCACCAACACATTTCCTTTGACGACCCGGACACTCGTCAGCTACGCTTCAAAACTGACCGATTTGCTGCATTTCACAAAATATTTGAAGCTTTCAACGACAGATGCAGTAGCGTGCTACAGCATGATGAGTATCTTGCTCTAGACGAAACACTGTATGGATGCAGGAATCAAATTTCCTTCAAGCAATATAACAGCACTAAGCCTGAGAAGTATGGGCTGCTGTTCAAGTCCATAAACGGTGTCAGGTACCCGTTTACATTCCGAGCCGTTGTGTATGCAGGAAGGCCTACCGAAAATGAGGGTCCTTACTAAACACCTGGCATTATTCCCACCGTGCAGTCACTTGTGTTGGGTCTTGCAGGAAAAGTTGATCTCAGCGGTCGAAATATTACCATGGATCGTCTTTATACGAGTATCGAGCTTTTCCAGTGGCTATTAGCAAGGAACATAACTGCTGTTGGAACTCTAATGGCAAACAAGAAAGGCCTCCCAAATGAAGTGAAGGCATTGACTGGGCGGGAAGTAAATTCCTACGAAGTCTTCTGGGAAACGCAGGAAAGGAAGATGTCTCTTCATTCCTATGTTGTGCGCACTAAAAGTAATGGCATGAAAAACGTGTTGCTGCTCAGTTTAATGCCACCATTGCTTGGAACAACAAAAGACGATAGGAAGAAAAAGCCAGTTATTCTCAAATTCTACGACTTTAGTAAGTGAGGCACTGACATTGTAGACCAGAGAATCGGGTCATACACCGTGAACACAAAGTCAAAACGATGGACTCTAGCAGCGTTCGCTTACATGGTCGATACTATGCGTGTAAATACACAAACAATCTACGCTCTCAATAATAATTTAGAGCATCGAAAGATTTCATCTTTCCGCTTTGGCTAGGATTTGGTCATGGAGTTGGTGAAAGAACACCAAGGTCGTAGAAAATCTCTTCAAGGTATTCATGAAGCAACGAACAAAAAATTCAACTTGTTTTGGATGAGAAACCAACTCCAGCCCAAATCCCAGACAGAGTGTTTCCTCTTCGCCCTGACTCGAAAATTAGATGCAACACATGCCTGCAACATATATATGGACCTGAATTCAAAAAGAAACGAGCTCACGTTGGGCTATGCCCGTATCAATGTTCAAAGTGTAGAAAAGGTGTTTGCAAAAGGCACATCAAACATCTTTACTACAGTTCATGTGTCCAGGAATAGTAAGAAAGTGTATTCTGGGCGAAGTCAGAATATTTTGGCTCTTAAACAAAACACCAGTGAGCGTTTGTAAATTATAGTTGAACCAATAAAGTATATTAATATTTTATTCATGTCTCTCTACTTCAAGTAGCTTTCTTAGAATAGAGGATATAAAATTGCACTCGCTTTTGTGACCATTGTGATAAGGAGAAGTGGTAGAAATGTACGAGAGACCGGAAAACTTTGTGCACTGTATTACTAATGAAACGTAGAGAAATTTTTTTACTACAAAGTAAAGAAAGGCTATGTGCATGATGTTATTTTGTTTCAAGTAGGTAGGCAATTGCTATTAGATAAAGTGAATTTTGTGCATTTACTTCGGCTTTGTGATAGAGAGATGTAGAACGGACAGCTTTACGTACCTACTATTTACATATGAGGTTGCAATTATTGTTTTGACTGCATAGTGTAGTAAGGTCCAATATATTTTGTTCTTTTTCAATTGCAGATTGTTAATTTAGGTTAGATGGAATAAACTTTTGTGCATTCGTATATTTTGTTGTGATATAAAACTGTATAACGGAAAACTTTATGGAGATGGACACCAATATACTTATAACAATAATGTAAAAAATGTTGTTTGGTTATCCCTTGTACTTCAGAAACAGCTTGACCATAGAAAGTTTTACGTCCTGACATT
>JACJUY010004896.1:4043-63768 GCA_014220935.1 Platorchestia sp. MABIK
AAGGCCATAACTCGGAAATGAAGCATTTCCGGACATATGTTGTAATGAACTATTTTGATTGTCTACATGTGGGAAATACATACCTGAAATTATGCCGTGTATTTTTGAAACACCCTGTATATCAGTGAATCTAAAAATATAGAGATTCAAATATTGGGTATGGTGGAGGTCATTCTGAAAGTTAAACATCAATAATGGAACATTTCCTGATGCAGTTTTTAAAAGCAATTGTTTCAATTTTCTAGATTGCATCGTTTACATAGATCAGTTTGAAAAAAGGTAATTTTTGGACGCCTTTACTTCGGTGTCTACATGCCTCAATTATGACTTAAGGGAAATTTCAATCCAGATTCAGAAAAAAATATTATTTCATCAAACGAGCTAGAAATACAATTATTTATTAGTTAATTTTTTAGCTGCTTGCATTCTATAAAGCAGAAACGTTCAAATCGGATCTCGCAAATGCATAATAAAACGGAAAATGAAATAATTGATTTAGTGTTTGATGAGAGAGAAATTCACCATGTGTGAGTAGATTTAGAAATGTTTGATAGCGAAACAAAACTTGTCAGGTACCAAAAATTCGCAATTATTTAATTTGAGATCATTTTTAAAACCCTCAATGGGTTTCAAAGCTCAATAGCTTCGATTTAAAATTTAGCATCTTACGGGAAATATTACAAAACGTTCAACTCCGAAAGCAACATATTTTAGGTGAAGATACAGTCGTTGAAATGTTCCTTTGAACCCGAAAAAATAAGCAAAAAGTAAGTAAGCAAAAGTCAGACATACTTTGAGGGCTATTACCAATCGTCACTGTTGGAAAGAATAGACCTAAAATAAAAAGGAGAGCATGCTAGAGATTCAAACCATCTCTGCTTAGCCAAACATTGATACTTGAGGAAAATAAAATCGAGCGGCCTCAGTGGGTTGTCAGCACTGGCCATTTAAGAGGGCATTTGGTCCTTAACGCAATATCATAAACAGGGACTCAGATATTGCGCACTGCATCAATTACACCACCTGGTCGTACACTCCAGATATTGGCTACAACACGTTATTGCCGCTGAAGTCAGTCGTCTAAGCTATCATCATACTTATTACAAAATTATTAGTCTTAGCGAGTACGTTGTTATTCCTGAATTTACTAACAAGAGCGAGTACTTAGCACTGAAATAATTGATCTCAATAGGTACAGCACCTGTGTCATTCCTTAGTTCGCCTTCTCAGATACTCGCTATTCGAGCTTTCTGCCTAATTTTGAAGAGTGAGTTCCTACCAAACATTTTGACCTAATTCTAATTCCTAGAGGGTGTTAGTAACTTACTTTATCTGTTAAAGGAAACGTGATGAAAAGCAAGTTACGTAAATGCCGTTATAACTGTTTGAAACATTTGGTACCTGACAGGCGCAACCTGGGAGAATTCAGCGGAATTAAAAAATCCAAGCCTCAAAAGTTCATCGACATAAAACTCAATATGACAAAATACTGAACTTAATGAATGCAAAACGCTGAACTTAACAGACGCAAGGCACTGAAATCGATAGACACAACGATCTAAGCCGTACAGATGCCAGGCTGGAAAATCACAAGTGCAAGGCATCAAACGATGGTGATGTAAGGCGCAAAACCATTGACTAAATTATCCAACTGAGAGATACCTAGTGTTAAATAAAAACTACTGCACACTGATGAACACAGATTTTTAAGCTTCATGAATGCTACATGCAAATCTTTACTCTATGTAGACGGGATTAACTTATCATTTATCAACAATAAAATTGAAAATTTTCTACAAAACTCTCAAATTTAGGGAAGCTTTAATGAGAAAAAGACAACGTTCTTTGGAAAATGCCAATAACTAAATATCAGATTTTTGGCCCTTCATATGAACTTTTTATTGGGAAATTGTTTATTATGTTGAATAACATGCTCTTATGAACATTAATATCATTGATTGCAAACAATGTACCTCATTACATGGATAATCCGGAATGAGAAAAAGTACTACCGTATCCGAGCTTTTTTTGGTAATTTCAGTAAATGCTATGAAGAAAACTGAAGAAAAGGTTCAAAATAATAATGGCTTCAGCAGTTAGTCCATAGATGCTAAAAAAATTACGTACAGTAAAAACTTTATTTCCTCTGCTAGACAGGCGAATATTTTCCCACAAAATATAATGGGGAAAAAGAAACTATAGGGCTTCTGAAGAACTGCTTTTTTGTCTCCATCAAAAAGAATTGCTCATCCAGTACGAGTAAAGTCATTGCAGCTGGTTTTCAATTCGGAAGCTTTTCAGACGACATCGTCACTTTGATATGTTATGTTTTCAGGAGCATCGTGCCGATATTTCATAGGCGATCATGTTTTTCATGACAGTAATTTTTGTACCTTTCTTTACAGCGTGTTTGTCAGATCTTTGATGATTGATCTCCACGTGCGACAAGATCTTTTACTCTTTAATTAAGGAAGTTCGAATACACCCTTTACACGAACATCCTTTAGGTGCTTGAATTTACACGCAACTCACCGAGAGATATTTTGTCGCACCGCTCCTAATTCAAAATAATCTTAGCTCCGAAGCATTGCTAATTAGAAAGATCCTACCTTGGATCTTGGCTTAATGAACTAAAAACTTGTGCCATCCGTGCCTCACATATGTAATGCCTTGCTATTGCAAGCATTTCAAATGTATTAAGAAGAGGTTTAATCTGTAAGACACCGTGAGACTTTAAACTGGCGTTTTGACTTATTATTTTCTTTTGAAAATGACTAATGTTTGAGAAACAACTATGAAAATGAAAAGTGAATACACCTAGGCTCCTGCAACAGCTAAAATTTTCTTAGCTTTCAAGTATCACCAATGAATATTCCCTTCTGCAAGAAAAATGATTGACAAACTCTTCATGCCAGGTTGAAACATTAAAGATTTTTCAGGAGACGGACCTTTGTTTTGTCAGGGTACACTTGATCATAATTTGCATGAATGATGATCACTGGTCGACGTGCAGGTCGTTCGTTATTCTACGGTCTCTATTTGACCTCACGAGCGTTGCTGCTTATGCTTAAAGGTCCGTAACTGCCTGAGTATGAGGGCGTGACCGGCAACCTCTTTGCTTGTTCAACGTCTTCTGTGCACACACTTGAACTAGTCGCTCAGTGTAACGATATGGCCGCTATTGAGCATTGAAAAGCCAACCTGCTACAGAGATCGGTCCTCTAAGGCCTCTCTGTCTCGAAGGCAGACAACGGAATTTTTGCTTGGTTTGACGGGACCGAGTCCGCAATGTCAACACTCGGCGCTCAGGCAACTGGTCCAGTTTCAAGACGAGAACTATGCGTCTTGGGAGGCTGTCGTTGAACGCGCAAGTGCATGTTGGTTCTGGTCGATCGATGTCCTCTCTAAAGCTAGCGACTGACAGACATCAGGCTTTAGTGCTCCAATAATTGTGGGATAAATGTAAGCCAGCGATACATGGGTGTACAGTTAAGGATTTTACGTACTTTATTTCACCGATATATCTTGCTAAATGGATGAATGCCCTAACTCTAAGTTCTTAGTCCTCTTGCCAAATTTCCAAATTCTCTCGCAAGCATCGAAACACGAAAAAATATATTATAAAGGTTGACGCTGGAAAAATCGACCGTATTTTTTAAATTGATATTACTCAAAAACTATCGAGAATAATTCAGTTTTACGAAATCACTGTGGGTAGCAGTTGATTACCATATTAAAAATTTTATTGCATTTCATTGTTATTCGTTATTAGCATAGGAACACATTTTAGTTCTTTGTACTTGTTTTTGGCATTCAGGCCTTTTTCAAAAACAATTTTGCTGATTGGGCCTGAAAGGATATATGACCGTACTTTAAAGAACGAAAATAATGTCGATGAAGATAGAAGTCTCCACGCATCAAAAAGAAAAATTCTCAGCAAAAATTCCTTAGCCTCATTTCCTTCCATGGGTCTCCCATTCCTGCCAAATTCCAATAATTGAGCCTTTGATCTCATTGCCTGCTTCCATGATTTCCTTAATAAACCGTGAATTAAGCACTGATACTTCCTCACAACTGCTTCATGTTTTAAAGACGGTTATAAAGTTCAGTATTCTTTCCATAAGAAATAATCACCAGGCGTAAACATATGGCGATCTTGGAGGCCACTCATTTTCATTACTCAATTCTATACAAAGCGATTTTCGAAGCTGCCTCTGTCTTTCCTTGACAGCACGCAGACGCCGTGCTGGGTCACCTTCCTGACATCACCGGAGTTTTTTTAATCGACTGCAGTACTAAAGGCGAAGGAGTTCTAAGAGTATCAAACTTTGGTTGTAAATTGTTATATATTTTTGCGCAACGCAAGTTTTTGATAGCCTTTACTTGAAACGTTGTTGTGTCAATAACGTACGAGGGAATGAAAATAAATTTTAAATGCACGTAGGGAAACAGTGGGTTCAGAAAAGTGGTTTTAGAAAACCGAATTCTCCATAAAATTTAAAATAGTGTTTTAGGAATGATTGAAAAAAAGGTTAACTCGACGTAGGTTGAATTGAACTAGAACTACACGGAACTATACTGATTGCGAATGTGAATTTACTTGTATGCTAGCGAATAATGAAGTCTAAATCTTTATAGACTTCAAATAGATTGCATCACATTTCCGTTCTATAAGCAGACCTGCAGTGTGATTAACCTTCGGTGCCTAGGTTTAAGATATCTGGAAAATTAGCGACCGAAGACCTGACACTGGAGCACTTGACAGCCAAGTGACCCTCAGCGTTCAAGGTACAAACTTCGTACAAAGACAGTTTTGCAGCGTAATATCATTGCCACGCGAGCAAAAATATAACTGGAAAAGGCATGAAACTTAAAAAATTGCGGACAGTTTTGTAGACTTTTTAAGAAAGCCTACACTTCAATACGGTGCAAAGAAAAATTTATGTGGGTATCGCATTTGCAAAATAACCCATCGCCGTGTTTAAAACATGATGAGACCATTCATGAATTCCAATATATAGTACCTCGGATGCCTCGCCAGCACACACAATATGGAAGTGCTGTACGAGTCAGTTCTGTACAATGCGTGTGTGTGTGTGTGTGTGTGCGCTACTTAATGCAGTGCAATGTGTGGGTAATCTTGAGTGAGGATTTCCCTCTGTTTACCTGCATATCTATACCAACATAAAATGATAAGGGAAACATAATTTCAAGTGGCACTCGCACCTAGTACTGAACTACTACCTCAAGTATCTATAGTACTGAACAATTGAATAAATTAAGCATATTAATATGCAATAAATCCTACCAAATGTCACTCACTAAGCAAGGAAGTATACTCACAAGGGAGCACTAAGTGAGGAATCCCTCTTACTAACGTGCGCTAACACCTTAAAGAATACTCTGAACGATGAAAATAATTTATCATCCTAGAAATTGATTTTATCCATGGTAAGTAAATCTCTTTTTTGTGCAATTTTTGATGAAACCGTAACATTTAGAAATTTCTCTTACAACAAAATGAAGTTGGTCATCAAAAGATGAAATTTGAACGTTATGTACAAGCCCCTGCTGAAGTAATTTTTTTAGGTTCTCTCTCTATGAATATTGTGTTTGAGAGCACGCGCATCTGAAGTATAGTGAGTTATTAAGCCTTCTCAACTGCTACATCTATTGAGACGACGTACATCATATTCAAGGATCGTAATCTTAGTTGCTTGTACTTTGCCTTTGTATTACGTAGTTTTATGCCTCTGCATTCCTACACATTTACAAAGTGTGGGGTTAGATTTGTTTGTTTATCATCCACATGTGATGAATTCAACGTATTTCCACGATAATCTCGCATCCTGACTGACCGTTCTTCATCGACAGTTCTAAACTGAATTATTTCACTTCAACTAGTTAGCAACACCTGTTGCTCCACTAATCAATTCAGTAAATTTTTAACAATAACTTGCAAAATGAAAACAGCTGTTTTTCAGGCAATCTTCGGTATTGAAGTGAAGGTGTCTAAAACATTGCGTTTTTACATGTCCCAGCAGACCACGCTGAAGTCCAGAGCAGCTGCGTGCGCTTGTGCTTATAACGTCTGTGAGAGCTCGGTTTTGATATAGGGCTATGAGGCCATGAAAACCTCGTGCGTAGCTCTTCAGCTGTTTATTGGACCACATTTTTAATTTTTTACCATGTCTGACGGCACCTAAGTGGCGACCTGCTAAGCTCCGTCATTTATTGATTAGTATTGCGTTCAATAAGGTCCTGCCATTACGGATAAGCATGAATCAGCTGCGAGAGCGGCAGCTCGCTGCGAACGCCAGAGGGAGCCTTCGCGCCCCAGCTTTATGCATGCAGACCACTCGCAATGAAATCATTTACAACAGTCATTGTCCCTGATAATCGGCCTTGCAGTGCGACGCATATTACCTCGTCCGTGCTTTACGACAATCGTAAAATCTAAACTTCGATCGCCGATTTTCTTTGCCCGCACTTGTCGGCTGCCCGGGACTTGTACAACACTGACCCTTTTGTATCAAGTAAATTAAATGTCAGCTAAATTAGTGAGGTCGCATCGCTCCACCAGGATCCTGGGTAGAACTCAACATCACAAATATATTTTCTCTGAACGTACACTGAAGGTTTGTTTTAATTACCAAAGATGATGACTCTGAGAGAAGTTTCACAAACTCCTTGAAAAATAAATTTGGGTTCTGCAATCTGTGATTATTTAGTAAATACGAATTGGATATTCTTGCACAGCACAAAACTACGAAAACAAATGCAAATAATATTTAAGACCTTTTTTTCGGGAAATTTCCCTCAGTTCCTTTACCTATAACGGAGTTTAATAGCAAATTTACGAAGCACTAAACGAATTACTTCATCACGAATCATCTCGTCTGGAGAGAAAAATTCTCCCCACAGTTCGTCCTGATTACTGAGAAAAGTAAATTTTGAAAATTATTTTGCTGCATTTCCAATCCTTCAGTTTTCAAGCAAAGATGCATTTAACTCGTTTCCAAGTCTGATTCGATTGGCTTCAAAAATTGGCCTTACTCGACGTTAATGGACACTGCGTGAATCCGTATTTGCTTTTGCCAAGGTACGAGCATTTCTCCAAGTACATGATTTGATGATGATGAGAAGCGCAAGCAAAGGCGCGTGCAAGCCAAGAACATGGAATGGAACTCCCAAAAGTGTAGAGTTTTTGAGAACGAATAATTTTGTATTAACGTTTTTGTGCACAATTTTGAACTCAAGAATCTTCAAGTCATTAAAAACGAAAAAATTACAGCGATGAACTACATTTGCACTTTCGTTTCATTTTCGCCACAAGCAAATGGTTAAGATTTTTTATTCATTGAAGCCCTGAATTCGTGAAAACTATGAAACAAATAAAAACTTTTATTCGTGAAAACGATGTTAAAATAGGTACGAAAACTAACGAGAAGAAGAAAATCGTTGTTGTAAAATAGCACAACTTTAACGTTGAAGAGCTCATGTATTTATCGTCATTTCTTTCTGAAGGGGAGAAAAAAGTTGAAATGCGCTTCGCTTTGAATCTGACGTGAATTATAAAAGCACAATTTTACCCCTATTTCAGATTCAAAATTTTCGCCTGGCCTGGACAAGCATCAATTGAATTCGTAAACGGCTGTCGAAGTGCCACATTTGCCCATTTCTTCGTCGAATGAATTCGTTTGAGATTCGCCGCAGAAATTGTAACTTGTCCAGTCCAATGTCACGCTGGCTGCAGGCGCAAGAATAAGCTTGATGGGGTAATTTGCCGGCATTCCTGGGGTTTGCCTGCTGTGCCACGCACCCATCACAAAACGCAAAACATGACCAGGTAGAACAGAGGGCGAGTTCGCGACATCATCACGACAGCTCTCGACATGTTGATGCGCATCCGCACCAACTGAACTGTGTTCACGAGCACCAGAAATCCTTCCCATGAGGCAGAGGTCACTCGAGAGTTTGATGCAACTTGAAATCTATGAAGAAGATTCAATCGGCAGTCGAGCTATGAGCTAAGGTTTTTCGCTTTTGCTCAACGCTCGCACAGCTGGGATCTAAAAAAAAGAACTTTCCGGTTTCACCAGAGTGAGACAAATATGATAAGGATCTAATGTGTGAAATTTGGAATCTACCTGTAGTGAGGTCATTGTGCTTTCATGAATTTCTCTGTTTCCCCAACATATGAGTTTTTTATGGAAACAACCGCTGAAGTTTGAAGGTGACAAATAACCCTGAAACAACTGAGGTAATTTTCAAAACACCTCACTCGTAGTAAACCCACAAAAGTATGAGTTACGCTTTTAGAAGATTCCTCCGACATTTTTGCCAGATTGGCAGGGGAAATAATTGGATTGTTCAGAAATGAATGACCTGTCTTAATTCAAAATGTCCAAACATGCCTGTGCCTGACACTATTTCGTACTGGAAGGTAATATTGCATCAATAGAGGTCTGGTTGTAAATAAAATTGCTGTCCGATAAATTCAGCGAAATTTCGAGCTGAGGTCGAACACTGAGGAGTGTCTCATCATGCCCACTTGCAGCGAAGACTGAACTTATGCAGTTATCTACGGCCGCTTTGAATTTATTTCGCAACATTCCGTTGATTAAATAAATCCATTGAAGTTTGTCTTCATTGTGGAACTGTAAAAATCCTCTTTTTTCCGTCCAACTTTTTAAATGGATTTTCCTACTGCCCGGCATGTAACTGCTGCCGTAACCGAGATTATTGAATATTTCAGAACACCATTTCATGAAGCTCATTAAATTTACCAGCAGACATAAATACGTGAAGCGAAAAAATTCAAACGCCGCTTAGCATCGCATGCTTGTTTTCTGCATACCAAGTTGTAATGTATTCTGAGTGAAATGTAACCTAAAATCATATTCATTGATGTTCCGATTCCCGAGAGAGAAAAAAATGACAAATTAGTAAACCTTATTTCTGCTCGATATCAATTTCTACTTAGATAAGTTTCGCAACCGTCTAACTTCAGTCAGATAAATTATATAAGTTGTCAGTAAATCTCTATTTATCTCTTCAACATCATCCGTATTGGGTAGCAACGTTCTCTCTCCGCGGAATCAGAGCAGATCAATGCAAAATTATACTGACTGAGTGAACAGTGCTGAAAATGCTGGTGTGATTACCTTCTTTTAATTAGTCACAGTTCTACACAAGAGAAACAAATGAAAATACTACAGCAGATTAACTTTCGATCAGCACAGCTTGTTGAGAAATACGCTTATCAATAGGAGCAAAATTATATGTCCATTGACTTATACTATTGTGTGAAGTATTTGTATAGTGATAAAACAGTATAAATCAGCATTACGCTCTATAAAAAACAAATAAAAGAATGTGCAACCTCGAACGATATTTATCCTTAGAAATGGGGCTTGGAATAGTTGTTCAACTATTTAAAGCACCGCTCTCTTGTGAAACGAAGGAATGTTCTCCAAAATTCTTACTCTAACGATTTGCACTATTTCGAATAATTTATATCTACGCTTAAGAAGCTGATATCTAATGATGAGCACATATTTTAACACAGATATTAAGGCGTCAAAATTTATTTAGCTGTGTTGGGACCCATTGCAATCTGAAATATTACTGGCCTTGGATACCTCATGATCTACTAGAGAGAGATTCGAGCAGACAGGGAAAACTAAACCTTGAAAGCAAAAATAAAAGAGGCGAGTCATGATTCAATGTGATGATTTACCAGAACTCCATTATCAGAAAATAGGACGATTTCCTGGTGTTAGTTAGCATGAAGACATTATCGTGAATGTATGTTCAATATTTTTTAGAACGCGTGAGGCTCCCGTCGCTTCAAAACTGAGATAGATCCCCTGGGCTCCCTTTCGTGCGGTGGGAAGGCAGAACTGGGAAACTCAATGTCGTCATGAGAGATGAAAGAAAATAATAAGACTCAACGTTTTCATACTAATAGTGCTAGAACAATTTTTGTTGGAATATAAGTTGAGCGCTGTATAATGATTTCAACGAAAAATAAAAATAAATAAAAAATTTGAGTTTCGATTGCCTCTTGCTTTAAAAATGTAATAGAACTGTTTTGAAGTTGTTGTTTTATAAAACTTAATAGAAAATTTTCCCAGTATTTTAAAATTTGATGTGATGCTCAAGTGTTGATAACTGCTTGCACTTTGGTGCAATGTAAAACAACAAGTAATGATTAATTGGCTGTAAATATTTATATCCCCATTCGTTTGCTACATAAATCTCTAATAACATAAAGAAGTAAGACTTTGGTATCGATGATCATTTTCCCCAAATACAAGTATAAGGCATGCATTTCCGGCACGACAGCCTCAATTTATTAGGATTTCAAACAGCTTACACCCTCAGAAATACTACAGAACAATAGGCGATAAAAATATCTGAATTTAAACATGGAGAGTTTTTACTCTACAGATTAAGTTAAAACTTTACAATGACATGAAAGTGCATAAAAATATATCTTCACTCAGTGTTCAGATATCATCATGAGTGGAGCAAATAGCAGTGATTCAGCAGCAACAAGATAAAATTACACATGGACTCGTTAAGAAAACTAATAAAAAGTAATGCTTGAAAGAAGACGAATGCCAAAGAGCTCAAAAATTTGGCTTCATAGAGGCTTATTAATACAATCACCAGTTAGTGCAAAAAAAGTTTTTCTAAAGTATTCAGAGGGACAAAAAATGCCGAGAACAAGACGAATGAATAAGGAAATTTGTAAAATTATGCAAAAGAACGCAGCAGTCATTTGAACGCACACGCCAGGGAAGTTTCAGTCTATTTCTGATTCGAGCTGCTACGCGTGCACGAGAGAAGGAGCTAAACGTGAAGAAGTTTAAGTTAAGTGCGATTGAAAACATGAAAACAGTTTAAGTTTGTGATTACTTTAGTTTTTTTCGTTGGACTTAGAAACTCGGCATTGAGCATGCCGAGCGTTGTGTATATACTCATTTAATTATAAAGTGATTGTTCAACTGTGCGGAAAGCTCTAATTTAAACTTTTGGAGCCTTCTAGACGCATTACTTGTCAGAGTCACTTAATTATCAACTATGTCAGTTGAAATTAGCCTTTCACTGCCGAATTTGGGAAGTCAATTAGTGAACAAGAAAACTGTTGCACCAGAATAGAGCCCTTAGGAACGCCAAAATTGCCGCGTATGATAGGAATCTATTTTGCAGACGTGCATAGCTTGAGATCAAATCGATAGATAAATAGATCCCGAACGATAGGGTATCTATTTATCTTAAATACAAAAGGAGAGATTTCCCACAGATACCTCTCGTGTTCAATATACATTGTCACAGGCATTAAATAAAAATGAAATCCCCGGAGCTTCTCACTCAATGGAAAGGAATGCATGTACGTTTCTTTTCAACATCAGTGGGTCATTTGAAAAATTTAAAGAAGTTCTCAAAATTAATAGTATTTAATGGATCCAGTTAATGCTTCTTATTTACAAAATCGCTATCAACTTTTGACTTAAAGTTTGAATTGAATATTGAAATTCAGTTTAACTCATCGCAGTCAACGTGTTAAGAAATAAACACTTTTGCAAAATTGACAGTAGAATATTTACAGCCGTTAGGACAAAAATCTTCTAGCTGCAGTCGAGATACTTCAAAAAACGACTTCGGAGAACTTCGGAAAAAAATTCACTTTACTTTCTGTCCGTTCAAGGCTAGTACCTAAGGGCAGCAGTTAACGCCATTGTATAATGAAAACTAATGCAGCTAAAAGATAGCTTAAAAAGTTTAATTTTACATTTCGTTTTTAAATTTAATTAATGAGCATCATTCCTGATTTCCATTACTTTTGCCGTTGAATGAAAAGCCTCGAGAAAAGAAAATATCTGTCGTCGGGTGTTCGAAGTTCAAATTTTTTTGTTAGCAATTATTGTGGTTGAACATATGAATGAAATGCGATTTTACATCTGGAGCAATGCTTAAATTGTAAGGATAAGAATACTCCAGGTCAGTTTTGCTATTCTACTGGAGACTTCATATATTCTTAAATAATTAAGAAAAAGGGACTTCATATTCCTTCCGAATCTGCCTTTTTTTCTAATTATCCCCTTTCAGTATTTTTTGTGATTCATTCATTCAAAAAATCAAGCTGCCGAAACTCGTTCATAATCGCAAAGGCTTGATCACCTACAGCAGACTGGACAAGTTAAAATTTTTCAATGCGTTGGTTTGCTCTCTAGACGAAAAATCCAACCCCGCTAGTGAATGAACGAACGGTAAATGTATTTCTCGAGGGGACTTATTCACAGAGTACACTTTCGGACCAGTAGATTTTTGGAGAACAAAAGATCAGTACATTTTTTGGGCGCACCCTTTGAGTATTCATGCTGAGCTGCAGTCTCTTGGACGCTTGAGCCTGGTCGCAATTCCTGGCAGCCTTGCAACCTTGGGGCCAGATTTTTAAGAACTTCAAGTCGTCGAAGCGGTGCAACTGGCAGCGGAAGTTCATCTAAGTCGACTTGGCTACTCTACGTGCTGTACCAGTGCGAAGACGTGAATAATTAGAGAATCTGGTCCCTAAGTATATTCCCACTCCTGGCTGTGTTTTTTTTCTTGAAAATCTTGCTACTATTTGAATACTGATGTATCTAGGAAGTTCTTGAAGCCATTATTTATGTTCTTGCGCTAATTTGGTGTTAATTACTTCTCTCTCGAGTAACTTTGATGAACAGATCTTTTCGTGAAAGAAAGAGCACACCGAAAATGAAACCTTTGATTTTATATCTACCAGCAAAATGATTGAAAGTATGGTAGCTAAACTTGAGCACAAGCGAAATAAATAAATTTAATTTTTCATGCTGTTTTTTAGTCGATGGAGAAATTTCAGTGGTCCTAAAACAAGCTCACTTCTACAGTATGAATGTTTAGGTTACAATGCTGATAGTCTTCAGATTTTTTACTGAATAAGAAGGAAAACAAGCTGAATGCAATAACTCCTTTTACTTTTTTGATACTAAAGTTTTTTTCCGGATTAGAAATTTAGAAGGATGCAGCAGAACTGAAATGTAAATAGTAAAACTCATTTAAAATACAAGTTTAATCGTGAACAATATTTTAAAGAAATTTCTAAAATTTATTAACTATATAGCAGGATAGAAGTAAATTTATTTTTGAAGGAATTTGAACGGATTTAATTGCTGAAACTCCTGTTATATGCATTTCATTGGTAATTAAGGTAGACGTTAGTCCCGAGCTGCAGCTCATTTTTTGAGAAAACAGTATCTCTTCTTGAAAATGAATCTGGAGAAGGGTCACCGAAGGAGCAAAAATTACATGCGGCAGCCATGATTTTATGGAACATAGGAGCAAATCCGTAAAGATAAATAGAAAACATTTAAGTATGTAGTGCGGCCGACACAGTTTGCCTCCATGGCGTAGTGGTGGGAGCCCGGAGTTAGAAGCGGGCCAGTGCGGTTACCCTCCGCACTCCTCCAGGTACTTTATTTTACGAGCTTGCAGCAGCTAAACAATATTAGTCCAAACAATGGCATTTAGCCAACCAGCTATACTAGCAGCGAGGCTGTAAAAGAGCTTAAGCCAATTTTAGCCTAAAGTTCATACTGATGTACGGCTCCGACTAAAACTAAGTTATAATATCCGTGCTCACTGGCAATAATTATTATCAAAAATAATCGAAACACTGAGATGGAAAGAGAACACCGCACTGAAATTGCTTCCCAACTCACCATAAAGGACGTGCTTAGAAGGCCCTTCCTCCGTGCAGTAGAGCTCAAGAGGCGCGCGCCGCCCGAGGAGTGCAGGTCCGCCGCACTGCGTGAGGCGAAGACAGAAAGGCGCAGAGTCGCTCATGGATCCTCCCCTTGCCGCGCCAGGCAAAGAGAGCGCAAAACTGCCCCGGCTCCAATCTTCTGCTTGGAGCTTTACTTGGAGCTTACATTTTTATGAATAAAAACATATGTTCAAAGATGATGACATCCCATTTTTGAAGAATAATTGTTAGGATTCGTTGGCGAGAATAAGGTAGTTTCAAAATACCTTGACTTCTAAAGGTAAATCCCTCTGCCTTTGTCACCCAAGTTCGTAGTCTAGCGGCGTGTGGCGTTCACTCTGTTTCTATTCCTTTGTGCCGTGACGTCCATGCTGCTGGTAAGCATAACTATTTGTGATTATTCCCATATTTTTTGCGTCTCTAGTTTTACTTGTGTAAATGCCATAATCAGTGTAGGAAAAGCGTTGAAGTTTAATTTGCATTGGTGCATAGTGTCCAGTGTGAAGTAAGCGTTCCGTTGTTTATAAAGTTATTTCTTTTGTTCTAGGATCGTTACTCTCGCACGTCTCCTCCTTACTTACCTGTTACTCCTCGCCAAACGACCCAATTTCTTGTACATTGTTTTGTTAATTTTGAGACTTCTGGAACTTCATTCCGTAGACCTAATAAGTCTAATTTTGCGAGCTCCGTTGGCTGCAATGGATTGACTATCTTGTAAAACCATCTTGCTTTAATATTTAATTTTCATGTTTTTTGCTCTTTATTATCCTTACTGAGGCTAGAATCCTCCAAGCGAACATAAGACAGGAAAGGTCTTAAAACTAATAAACACAAGTAGAATTCTTGAAAGAAAATGTCTTAAAGTAAGGTCCCAGGTAGCAGGGTAATAACGATGAATAACGATGCTGATGTCCTGATAACCGAGGAGTGCTGATGTAGCCTCCTTGCCTGAGGACCGAGTGCTGAAGCCTCCAGAATCTGGTATTTTTTGGTGGAGCTCATTTGCGTTCTTAATCTGCAGGTATCTCAAGCAGAAGAACGGTAATCAAAACAGCAAATGTTTCAGGGTTCGGGGGGTTGGTACACAAGCCCAGCACAGGTGTTAACTCTTTCCATAGTGCGGTTTATTTATTATAGTGAAATGAAATTAGCTCAGAAATGGAGTCACTAAAATTAAACTTATAATTTGCCCATGTCTCGTTTTATTCTAAATCTCTTCACTTCAAAATGATATTATCTTTCATAGGGTATTAAGATACCAACGAATTAAATCAAGCCTCCAATGTACATTTTTTAATTCAGTTCCATTGGTATCTGTATTATATTTAACCTACAGGTTAATGTACCCGTACTGTTTAAATGTAATCTTGATCATTCTACGTACAATATTCTTTAACGAAAATTTCGAAGTTGGATGTGTCCTCCAAATTTCTAAGCAAATTTCAACAGATCGTGTTAACCTCGTGTAATATTTTCCTTGAGAGATCGTAATAGTTATTTTCAGTAAAAAAAGAGTACCTGCGCCGATGAACACCAAAGTTTATGTCATTCAAGGAATAAATAAACTAAATGGATGTTAGAAGTTACTTGTCAAAATGAAAATGACAGGCGAAGAATAGCCATTTAGGGTTCAAATCTGCTCTCACGCCATATCTCTCGTCTCGGAGACAGACCCTTGCAAATTCCTTTTTTTCTGCAGCTGGGCGAGAAACTCAACGTATCAAAGAATGGCAAACCAATTTTCAAAACGTAGTATTTTCCATGCTATGGGCAGGTATTGCGAAACAATACTTCATAAAAACGTAGTATCGGCAATTTACATTCGCTTGCGTCTGTCAAACGAATGGAAGGAAGGCAGTCGTTCTATAGGCATTTATTTCAAGTTACTTGAGTGAATGAAACTCCATTTCAGACATGTCTGATGAGAAAAATGAGGGAATCGTGATGAAAGGAATTTGCGCAGTTTTCACTCGTATTCAATACTTAACATAATTCAAGCATTCTACCCCAGCAAAGAATAATGAAGTTGATTATGCTAAACGTGTTTCCAAAATGTGTCACCATCGCTTAAAGTATTGCATATCACATGCAAATGAGAACAGACTCCCAGCAAAATTCATTAAATTGTTCGTGGACATTTTAGGCCAGCTCTCTGAGACGCTTTCTTAGTACCTCAAGTCAGGATGAAATATTACTCGACGATCTATGAGACCGGGTATGCCATCTCAAGATATCAAGAAGCAATATTCTTTAAGGATCCCTTAATTAAGTATGCTGCTCATTCGCTACGCCGACCTCAGGTCAGGTCACTCCTATCAGATGAGGAAGTTTATTAATAATGAGTTACCCTAATATTTCGTACATTCTTGGCGAAAATTTGACTTGCCAGACTGGAAGCTCTTGGCCAAGTCTTATTGCCTAGTCTGAGCTATCGCTTTTTAAATTTTCGTTTCCTCTCTTGCATTCAATTTAGAATGTAAATTATGTTCGATCATTGAGTAAATCACGGCTTCCAGGGTGAGACAACCCAACAAACTTATGCGGGCAAGCAGGCCGAGGATGTTCAGTGGAGTTAATAAATGATGAATCTACTTAGCCTGCAGGTAGCAACGGGAAACCAGTTTACGATATGTGATCGCCGGCGTTGAAAATCAGAATGGGAAAGCCTTCAGACATCTGTATATCAAGTCAACAGAGCTGCCATGTTTCTATTGAGGCTGCAATTATTCTGTATCTTTCCTAGGAAGGAAAATGCAAGGACACTTTGGTTATAACTGGAGTGTAACTCCACGTATTGTGCACATCGTAATTATTGGAACAGTTTTTACACATTCACATGGAAATGTTTTCTTAGCAACAGGAAAAATTACAAGATTCTAACGGATATTTTTGTTCAGAGAAGATGCTTCTGTGGCTGAAATTAAGTCTATGAACTAGTTCAGAGCTCTAACTTGGCATGTATTTTATGCATACTGGCATTTTATGCAATTTCAATGCATTGAGAATAACGCGCACATGAGAATAAAAAGCAAGGCGAAAATCGCTACACGTAAAGTCATTTTTATTGAAAATGATCAAATAAAACTGAAGGTTTCGGACAAACTGTCCATCTTCAGCAAAAAATCTCTGTAAAACGAAACCAGAAGAGGAATAATTAATACACTAAAGAAGAATGTATAAAAATCTAAACTTTGAAAAAGCAAGAACAACGGTAAATAAATATATGAGAAAAAAACTGAGTAGCTGAATTAGGTATTGGCAACATGAAGTGTGAAAGCACTTTGGGTGTCATTTAGTATAGGTTTCTTTTTGTAAATATGCAAAGATTAGAGAAGGCGCAGATCTGTTCTGTAAGAGATACCGGCCAAGATTTTAAAATCATTTAGGGAGACCGGAACATTGCACTCTTCTGCATGAGATCTAACAGAGGACAGGGGGGGGGACCCAAGAGGAAGACCAGTTCTGCAACTACGCCCAGCATGCTCGGAAACTCTAGTCATCAGGGTACGNTCACGAGGACCATTTGAACTTTGAGCTGCGGGAAAAACTTGTTAATAAGGGATTTAACATCCTCGCTTAGTTTCAATGACTGATCTCCAAAATACGGCAATTTCACATAGAAAGCTTGTCGTGCACAAGATTGAATAGATTGAGAGTTATCATAAATTTTTGACAAAAATTTATCAATATGCCCGTCAACAACAGAAGATGGAAATCCGTTTTTTGTAAAAAAATCCTAGCAAAAAATCGAACTCTTTGTGTAAGTATTGAAAGTTAGAACACACATTATACGCTCTATGGACGAGAGTACGAATGCCGCAAACCTTAAAATTGTATGAACAAAAACTAAAAAAGCTAGTCCCGAGCCCAGAAAAAGTTTTCTTTCGGAAAACAGAGCACTGAAAAGTATTGTCAACTCTCTACACAAGCATCAAGAAATGGCAACCTCCCACTGACTTCGTCTTCCCAAGTAAATCTAATATTGCTATGACGAAAATTTAAATATTGGAGGAAGAGGTCAGCATGAGCCTTCTCTCTGAACAAAACAAAGGTGTCATCAACATACCGCTTGTAAAATCCAGGCCTAAAAACAGGAGGACATTCATTTAACCAATTTTGTTCAAAGTGGCACAAAAAATATATTCGAAAACGTTGGGCCTAAAGGTAAACCCATGCCCAACCCATCAACTTGCTTATAATATTTACCATTGAAAATGAAAAAAAGAATTACAGACTGACAATTTTAGCAACTTTTCAACAATACTGTGAGAGAGGCCCATTAAAGTTTGACAATTTGCGAATAATTTAGACAAGTAAATTTCTATCGTTTTTAGCAAAGGGACATTGGTTAATTAATTTTCCACATCAAAGGACGCCATGAACTGCCGATCAGCATTATTAAAACTACTCAAACTTTCTACAAATGCTTTAGAGTTGTCTACAGTAAAACAATTCGTAGTTAAAAGTTTCAGAACTGGAAAAAAAAGTTAGCAAGATAAAAACTGGGTGTATTAAACGAGGCAAAAATTGGGCGAAGCTGAAACTTCGTAGCAAAATCAGACTTGTGGATTTTAGGTAGGCCGTAAAGAGTACCAGGACCAGATCCGGTTGCACGTAGCTTATTGTAATCGTCAGGTGATTTGGATTCCTTATTCTTCAATCGTAACAAAAAATTATTAATCTGATCCTAAAAATTGCTAAAATTGTCAGTCTGTTATTCTTTTTTTCATTTTCAATGGTAAATATTATAAGCAAGTTGATGGGTTGGGCATGGGTTTACCTTTAGGCCCAACGTTTTCGAATATATTTCTGTGCCACCATGAACAAAATTGGTTAAATGAATGTCCTCCTGTTTTTAGGCCTGTATTTTACAAGCGATATGTTGATGACACCTTTGTTTTGTTCAGAGATAAGGCTCATGCTGACCTCTTCCTCCAATATTTAAATTTTCGTCATAGCAATATTAGATTTACTTGGGAAGACGAAGTCAGTGGGAGGTTGCCATTTCTTGATGCTTGCGTTGAGAGAGTTGACAATACTTTTCAATGCTCTGTTTTCCGAAAGAAAACTTTTTCTGGGCTCGGGACTAGCTTTTTTAGTTTTTGTTCATACAATTTTAAGGTTTGCGGCATTCGTACCCTCGTCCATAGAGCGTATAATGTGTGTTCTAACTTTCAATACTTACACAAAGAGTTCGATTTTTTGCGAGGATTTTTTACAAAAAACGGATTTCCATCTTCTGTTGTTGACAGGCAAATTAATAAATTTTTGTCAATAATTTGTGATAACTCTCAATCTGTTCGATCTTGTGCACGACAAGCTTTCTATGAGAAAATAACGGATTTTGGAGATCAGTCATTGAAACTAAGCGTGGATGTTAGATCTCTTATTAACAAGTTTTTCCCGCAACTCAATGTTCAAATGGTCCTCGTGAATAATTTTACTATTGGTTCTCTATTTCGTTTCAATGACAAACTGCCACCCTCACTGTGCTCGTCTCTGGTGTACCGATACAGTAGTTCACGTTGTGAATCGCGGTATGTTGGTTCTACGTGCCGTACCCTGATGACTAGAGTTTCCGAGCATGCTGGGCGTAGTTGCAGAACTGGTCTTCCTCTTGGGTCCCCCCCACTGTCCTCTGTTAGATCTCATGCAGAAGAGTGCAATGTTCCGGTCTCCCTAAATGATTTTAAAATCTTGGCCGGTATTTCTTACAGAACAGATCTGCGCCTTCTCTAATCTTTGCATATTTACAAAAAGAAACCTATACTGAATGACACCTTATGTGCTTTCCCACTTCATGTTGCCAATACCTAATTCAGCTACTCAGTTTTACTCTTATATTATTTTACTGTTCTTCTTGTTTTTTCAAAGTTTTTGATTTATAAACATTCTTCTTTAGTGTATTAATTCTTCCTCTTTTGGTTTCGTTTTACAGAGATTTTTTGCTGAAGATGGACAGTTTGTCCGAAACGTTCAGTTTTATTTTATAATTTTTAATAAAAATGACTTTACGTGTAGCGATTTTCGCCTTGCTTTTTATTCTCAAGCTTAGAAGCATCAATGCTGGAGTTATTTTAGATTAAAGCGTACATCATCAGCTCAACTGATGTATCAGCTTTCTGTTACTAAAACTAAAGTCAACGATATCATTTAATTTCTTAACGCTCCCGTTTCGACGCTCCCAATCGAAACTGTTCCAGAACCAGATGACCTCCACAAAGTAAGTTCACAACAGTGTTCCCCCCTTAGTTTTTTTAATGTTTGATTTGTTTGGCATACACGAACCTGCTGGTGCTGGTTGTTCTACATAGAAACTTATCTAAAGTGAGCGATGGGCGTATGACTTCTCATTTGAAGTAATTTTTTGCGACCTTCAATGCATTTATGCAGCGGGAAATATTTCAAGTATTCCGAGACTTATTTTCAAAAATTGGTTGCACTAAAAATTTGTTCAACACAATTCTGAACAACTTTTGATTGTGAACATTTGATGAACCAACTACGTGCTTTTTCGGTCATTTCGATTGTAAATAGAAGAACGGAACTACCTGGAAAATTTCCTGGAATTGGCTTGTGCGTGTTCTCAGTGAGATATTAACTTTCTGAGAAAAATGTTCTATTTGAATATCACTTTAACTGCCTCTAGAGTGTCTTCACGAATTGAGGCAGTTGAAACTGAGCGCTATACACACTGCTGTAAACTCTGGCCTTACGGTTAAAAGCTGACAGTTTATTGGTACGTCTGTGCAGACACAACTTGAAAAAAATTTTACGCTGACCTGCATTAGGTCGAACCCAAAGGTCATACCAGAGATTTCCTTTGAACTGCACCAGTGTCATTAAATTTCTATATGGATCAATTATAAGCTTATATTTCCATGTACCATCAAGATGCATTACGAGTGTCAGTAGAGGGATCATGAAATTGAAATTAAACCTCATGGTGATGTAATTCTACCTAGCCATTTAAAATCAACTTCGAAGAACCAGATGACAGGCACAAAGTAAGTTCATTACAGTGTTCCCCCCCTTAATTTTATAAAATTCGATTTGCTTGGACCACTGAGAAGCACGTGTTCGATATTACAAGATAACTAGTCATTGATTTGCTTTCGTAAACCATATCTGACCATCGCACTCACGATCTTGCGCTGGGATAAAGCCTCATTGCTTTCAAGAGAAATGGAGAATGCGTAAGCGTAGAGCATGCTTCTGAAAGAGAATTGACAAAATAACGACCAGGCCACATAAGCCTCACTAAGCTTGACTAGGCCTCAATGCAGTCAAGGTTTCTCTTTCATGAAACCTCGTTTGTTTTCTATTCTTTACAGCTGACAGTGGTACTGAAGCGCTTCGTCAAATGCACAACTTTTCTTTACATTTCTCATGCAGTTAACACATGACTCAAAAAATATCCTTTCAGATTATCATAAGGTGCACAAAACCATTTAAGCAGTGAAGAAGGTGAATGTGACATTATTGCGACCTTCCTTTCATTTTTAGATACTATGCCTGAATAGCGCAATTATACTTACACAGAACTTTTTTTCTCCTCACAGACCACTAGTACATAGACGCTACCAGGATGTAAACAGTAAGGAGGCCGTTCAATTAATTAAATTATTAAATAAAAACACATAAGCCCACCTACCTGTTCTGTGAACGTTAGGACCGCATGTTAGTCTTTTTCCAAAATTTTGTATTAGTAGTGTGGTGTATAATTAGGATAGGTCTCAAAACCGTAAATTTAGCTCTTAACCATTCAAGTGGATTTCAGACTTTATTGTACTTTGTTTTATTTATCTTCAGTTCTGTATCCTAAGTGTCATTTGAAGTTCATTCCTGAGAGACAGTTAATTCCTGACAGCAGTATTGACAACCTGATGCCCAGAATCAGCCTGAGATTAAAACGACTGAGGTGATCTGAGACATTTGGACGGTGAGAGGTTAAATTTGCTCTGGAGCCATGAATGATGGTTTTAACGTTTCCGCATAAAATACCCACGTTACCTCATCGATTTATTATATACGTTAAAATCTTTCTCGCTTTTCATTGAGCGTCTTACGATCAGTCCCTCGACAAGGCACGAAAAGCTCGATCATTAAGTTGATTGCTGTCGGGATACTAGCGTATGAAGCATCAAATGACCGTGACTATTACACATTTCGTTCTAATTAAAAGTCACTAAGTTCTTTTTATCCCGAAAAATGATGAGTACAATTTTTGCTTTTTCAATTGACTGTTCATTGGAATGAGGAAATAATACGGTACTCATTACGACCCAGCAAAGTTTGTACATTGTGTATTGGAGTGAATCAGTCTCTAAAGCATGACTGAATTTCTCATAAGCGCTAAAGAACTGGAGACGACGTTGTGTTGAAAGAACGTTTTTGAGATTTACGCCGTTTGTTAACAAATAATAAGTTATAAGTTTCCATAACTGTAGGGAGAGATAAATATTTTTTGACCCCAGTTCAATATTTCTTCTCATTCGCTTGAATTTCGAGTGCGGCACAATCGACCTCAGGCTGTACAATTGAATTTATTCTACGCTGCCTTGTTTGATTTTTCACGCTCATTAGCGCCCACTCTGCGGACATCAAATGATTTTGCCCTGATGCAAATCAGAATTTGTGTTTAAATTTCATTCGCTATGCCCTTAATTGTGGCCATAGCCTATACCGAGCGCAAGGCGGCAACGAAGCTAAGATTTCCACGCATCCTCTTTAAAAATAACATTTAGTTGAACCAATATTATGCAAATCTTAACGCAATCGAAATTTTCATTCCAGAGCTAAAATTAGCACACAAAAACAGGGCTTCATACGAATGTCTTGCAAAACGAAATCGGAACTTGTTCCATTTTCAATGCTAATTTTGGCTGAAGGTAAGTGCCCTTGGCTCAAATATTGCTCGTGAATCACCAAAATCAAGCTCCAGTGCAGATATCCTCGCGCTCACATTTCGGAAGCTAAAATAATGCTACCAGCCTTAAATATATAACGAGTAGCTGAAAGACTAAACCGCTGTTGTATCCATTTAAGCAAATTTTCATTAAAATAAGGGATTTAGGTGAGAAAAATTTCCCACTGTCCAGACTTGGGAAGTAATTCCTCGCAGATATCACGCTAATTTTCGCAATGTTGTAACATGAAATTTGAATTCAACAACACCATTCCACTGAGTTGTACGTTCTTTGGAGGTGTATGCGGAATTCCCCTCATAACTAAGATGAGTTACGCGTTCTTTTGATGCACAACAGAAGTTCACAACCGCACTTATGACAAGTTCCGTATTATGATTTGAAACCGTGATTCCCAGCCCCCAAAGGGATAAGTTTTTCGTTCAACTTGTGTAAAACGGTAATTCGGAATCACCATTAAGCGGAGCGGTGTAGCAGCTGTTGCAATTTATTCAATTTTGCAGCTGTGCTGGTGACTCAAATCGTCGACATTTTCAGAGGATTGGTGCCAGTTATCGAATTAGACTCTAGGCTCAATAACTACAACGAATTTAATTGAAAATATCAAATTTTTCTTAAATTTGTTGACAACTTACAGAAAATCAGCATTGTAATGCACAGCTTCTGATCATCAAGGATATCCCGACGTATAATTTTTTAGCAATACTTAAACATTTCATATCCTCTCAGCTTTGTAATTATACAGGTGTCATTGGCATCATCTTTATCATATTCATCAAAATCTTAGTTCCACACTGATCGCACTGATCAGTCAGACCTGCTTCGTAATTAAAGAAACCAAACGCGTTGAATTGATGGTCTCGGCCTGACGAATAACCTTCTCTTTGTACCAAAGGAACACGCTGCCTTTTGCTTGGATTGATGACTAGGTCCGTGATAAATTATCTCCTCAATAACAATTCCCATTAATTTCGTAGTTGAATAATGAGTATATGTGTAGTCTTCGTGCTACGGATCAGGGCATAATGAAGCAATAAAGGCTAACGACGCGGTATTGCGCGTGCTATAGCGGCGCTAGAGTGCGGTACAAGGTGCAGTTCGCTCCGATTAGAGTGCCGTCGAGCCTCATTAGCTGTGTGCCGGGCGCTACTGTACGGCTTTTCTCTGGGATTCACTGGATGGTTCAAATGCCTCCGATGCAGCCAAGGTATGTAAGATAGCAGACTAGCGAGACGCAAGTGGTGTCGTGCATCGGTTGCGTCATCGCACAATGACTGCATGCAAGCGAACCCGTGATCGTAAGAGTTGAGCTAGCAAATTTAATGCACGCTCAAGCGGTTTCTGAAAAGCTTAGCTCGTGGTTATCCGAGCACTAATGAGCGACACAGAACTCTTTATAATTAGTACAATGATGATAAATAAAATGATAAATAACCCTCTCATGGAAACTAAAAATACCCTTTTGTGTTGTATTCCAGTGAAAATTAGCGTTTGCAAGGAAAAATATGAACATATATTTCCTCTCCAGCATCGGCGTGTTCCTCTTCAGTGTATTACCAAATGTAGGCAAATAAAAACAGTGTTGTTTTGGTCAAAATCATAATCCATTCATGGTTTAATTAACTCGTTGAAAAAAGTAACTCCTATCTTCATTTCTGCAAAACAAGTGAAATACACACCATGAGGGAATAATATACTCACATAACACATTCTTTTTCATGCGTTTCTTGCTTCCTCAAATGCTCAAATTTGACTTTTTAAGAAAACATTTAAAAATAAATTGAATTTAGTACCTTGCAGCCTTCCCGGGTTCCCAAATGCTGAGTGCTCTTTAAAGCTAAATGCTATTTGAAAAATGACTTGATTTGGAGAACTTCGATCCGAAAAAGTCCAGTCATAATGCACGCGATCATAGCGCTGCTAGACCAGTGCCACGATGTTCCACACACGCACTGACCTTTAAAGACTATGCATGAGCATGAAAAACCTCAATTAATATAATTCATTTTATTCAGATTCATATAAAATAGACGTAATGCAGCTTGAGTTGGTTTTAAGTCAACCCCTGACATGAAAGCTCTTACTTAGAGGCAGACTTTGCATAATCAGAAATTTTACGTGCTTGTATTTCATCAGCAAAGATAGGTTGGATGTGCGCGTAAATTGCAAAAGTGAAAAAAATATCGAAAGGGAAAGGGAGATGTTTAAAATTAATTACCCACTAAAAAATCTCAAACTTGAGGATTCGAACAAAAAATAAATCACTTAATGTAGCCAAATCGACAACGAAGCTTCCACAGCCAGCTGCAGCGTTACAACATGAATTGTTTGAAAATCCCGGCCCGTCTCTTGTCATGCCCCTGAAAATCTCCTGTTTCTTGTCTTGCCTTCTTAAAATCTCTTGTCTCTTGCCTTTCCTTTCTCCGAACAGCGAGTTGTGAATTCCTACTCACGTGAGTATGGGAAGCTGTGTTTGGCGATCGTTGGACCGTCCGGATATTTTCTTAGATCAATACACAAGCCTGGAGACGTGTCAATAATGTTCACCAGAAGCAACCCTCCTACTCTAAAGTGTAAAAAGCCGTAAGTAATGCACAATTTATCTCGCAAATCGCACGGCTTTCTGAGTAATGATATCAAATTGTTCCCACACATGAAACTCTAATACCAAACTAACAGAGGGAGTTGTGTAATTTTAACGGAATTCATTTTTATATTAATTTTTCAATGACTTTTTAAATTTATTTTCAACTTCGTGTAACTGCGGACAAATAACTCGTCGAGTCAATACTGGTCAGTACTTTTCATCTTTGACATTCTTTCGCGTTACATAATTTTTGGGACTATCACTCCCTGACTCCCTTTAAACTACACAGGTTTGTCTATTTAGAACATTCATACCTATTGAAGAGCAGCATAAATTCAAAATTTCCTAAAACAATTACTGCTTCAGAAAAGTTCAGATGTGTTTCAAAACTCGCGAACAATATCTAAGAACAAACTCTGTTTTGGCGGGAACTGAAATTATACTTTAATGAGCACGTAACTGAGCGCCAGCGGTGGAAGTGGCATTTGCGGTTGTCATACTTCGTGATAGGGAGGCGCTCACAGATGGCCAATGGCTGATTGTTCGTTCGGACATTTCTGCGAACTAAAGTGGCCTTTCACTGCCACGCAGCTCAAAAAACAAAGAGGAAACCTTACAGAGTAAAATTTTTTTTTCCCCGATGGACTACGAGAAAATACAACAATAGCTAGTTTGTTGCTGACTGCTAATTTTTGTGGCAGAAATGATTGCTACACTTTCCGTACCTGAAGGTAAATGCTTTCGAGAATCTTAGAATGGGATTTTTTTAGAGTTCTGCAGGTTGATTAGTAATCGACTACTGCTTTGATTCTGACTTCAGTAACCGACTTTCTGCGTGTGTAATAGATAATTAACTTTATCTCGTTGTAATTAGGTCACGTAACATATAGGTCTCCTGAGAGGCATCATGCAAAACTTATCAGCTTTTATTACTGAAATTGCTTGAGATTATCCTTTCATGGGCGAACTCGTCAGTACGGGCAATGTATGTAGCAAACAGATAAGGACCGGTGATATTCCGATGCTGTGCAGAAGTAAGGGCGAATGCCTCCTCACGAGACACACAAATGTACGTATGATTTGGAGGCACTGATTCTTAAATCGGTTCTGTGCACGTACGAATTTGGGAAAAAACATTTAATGAATGACGAATCACCCCAGCGACGATTGTTCCGAGTACACAACATTCTTTTATATTTTCTTTCATTTTATCGTAGTATTCCTATGGCGTCAGAAAACTATTTTATTGTAATCTACGCAATCATCTTGCCATAAAACTAATTTTTTTAGTTGAATGATTACGCAGAGCAAACGAGGCTAGGTAATTATACAATAGTCGACAATATAAAACTATTTGTATGATAAAGAAATTCATTTTACAGTTAATAATTTTTTCGATTATTTGGTATTCACATTTTCATATTACATGTGATGTTTTTGATAACATTCTCACTGAAAACTGTGATGTTCTTGGGAAAATTTGCGATGTGATGTAAAATTGTAATTTTTTCATTGACAAAGTCTAACTACGCGGTGTGTTCTGTGATGATCGAAGAACATCACAGAATATTCTTCGGCTTTAAATACTTCTAACATCACAGAACATTGTTCTGAAGAATGTTCATCCCCAGAAAATTCTTAAGAACATTCATTCTTTGATGTTCTTTGAACATTCTTCGGCAATGCATTGGCTTGAGACAAAGACAAACCATTATAGAATTTCACAAGTTAGCAACTCTAAAGTTAACTCACTAGTTGAAAACGGTTAACTATCCCTAGATCTACAGTACTATCTCCAAGTAGAAAAGTTCTGACATTTTCACTGGCATAGGAGCCCTTGAAATGGTGGACAAAGTTGAACACTACCGACAGCTCATGCTTTTTACTTTATAAAAAGAAAGAAAGCATCGGAAACTACCCCATTCACATGACATTTATTACTGAAAGTTTCTGTTGCTTTCTTTGTTATTTCTTAAGGTAACATTTCTTTCTTATGGTCACATTCAACAGACGAACGAACTTTTTGATCAACCTAATCTAAAATGTTTGCAATCGTCCCAACACGATTACAGGCCCGATTTTCTTACTTTTTCGTAATCTGCACCATTTTTCTTACTTCTCTCAATAATATAGGATCAAACACAACAATACTTAAGAGTTTCCCTAACCACAACAAAGACGTTGTATAAAACCTCGATTTTAATCTGAACATGTACTCTAACGTTTTTCTCAGAAGTGAAAGAAATGTTACTTTTTACAGCTTGACATTAGCATCTTTATCCTAGTCCCCTGATGGCTGGCCTCGTACTTTATTTAGCCTGCAATGCTCATATTGAGGTCTGTTAGATATTAACTAAATCCTATTACGTTACTGATAGTAGAATCCACAGGCTTGTGGTGACTAAATCTTTTAAATCTTTCTACGTTCAACTAGTAAATAAAATTTACTTTCGTTCAAATCAAGGAAAACCGACATAACTTAATCTAACCCATCCTATCCTAAACTAACCTATTTCTCCCTCGACCCTATATGTTTTTTTTAACCTTAACATCAAAAGTAAATCTGGCGTGAATCCCAAGTAGCTTCGCAAGCATAAATACGTGCCTGGGTTTTAGGGTAGTCGTTTTCTCGGCGGGCCGAACACGGGCGGCAACTTAGACTCGTCAATTTCGCCTGCAGGTGTGCCTACCTTAAACGGAAGATGAGGAAAACGATATTAATAGCATAACAGTTCTAGTATTTAAGGTCGCTGGGCGTGGAAGATTGCAGAACTCAAGAAGACCCAAGGCTAACTTGACAGGTTATGATTTCATAGAGAGGGGCTGTAACTCAATATATTTCTGCTGGTGATTATCCTCCAATATGAGGCGCGAGATCATAATCCATCATGTGCTGCACCTTGGGTTCATAAATGTGTTGATCAGCAATTTTAATGCCAGATAATATTAAATTCAGTGTTCTAAAGGTTCCTATGTGTTCCACAGACATCAAGTCATATCTGTTCGAAAGAGATTGTTTTACTGTAAAAAAATATTTCGAACGCAAAAGAAATGGACTACTTTGTCTTTCATACACAGGTGGTTTCTTCACAGAACTCGCTCATCAATTCTCCAGCATTTTTTTTTACACTTGTGCTTATTGAGTAGAAATAGAAGTAGAAATTTGGTGTTTTTTTGGAGGACTCTTCACATTCCATCAGAATCTATTTTAAATTTTATTTGTTTCATTATTGCCAGTACGTTTCTAATTTAGCAGTTGGTAAAATTTCCGTAGGAGTAATAAGTAATAAAACTGTTCCTCATTCAGATTCAGATTCATTCCTCATTTTGATCGAGACAACAAATTCTTCGGTTGTCCAGTGCAACTAACAAGCGTTCTTGGTATCCTTTTCCTTCCGCCCTCCGCTGTTTAACACGTTGACAGCGATATGTTTAGCTGAAGTTCAACATTCAACTCAAATTTAAAATCAATTGCAGCATGCAATTTTGAAAACAGCCATCATAAACTAGTCCGTACCTTCATTTGGTTTCAATGAAGAATTGATGAAAATTAAGTTTGAGGCTACTGGTCGGTCAACAGCACCATGAAAATTCCCTTGGTGTACACCGGCGGCTCGCGCTGCTATCCAAGGGTTAAACTACTTTCGTCGCAGCGCGAGATGTGATTCTTTTATCTCAAGCTACGCCTATTCTTAAAAATCCTGAGGGGCGCAGAAGGAATTTACACGAGGTGAAGAGGTCTTGAGTCAAATGAAAACTGGATCATACCTTCCCCTTTTTTTATCTGCAACGCTTTTGATGATCATCATTTCGAGCTGCCAAAAACTGAAACCCGTAAACTTACTAGAGGTGAAGCTCGGACACTTGACCGACTCCGTGGCGGCATTCTACACCGAAATGGTTTTAAGCAAACACTTGACGGCATTACATACATTTGACCTTTCGTGCTGATTTAAAAGCCAGCAACTTCTTTACACTGACGTGCCGCGTTCGTTCGCCCTTGTCACTTAATCCGATTACTTATTTGCGATCGGAAATCCAGATTCAAGGCGAATCCTGATACAATCTTAACTATAATGCAAGTTGCCATGCGAATACCAATTGAAGAATAAAGGACTTACCATAACACATATCAATCAAACGTGGTTCGTCTTCGTGAAATCTAACAAGTATGATACATCAAAAACTTGCAATCAAGTTTTCGCAATGTTACTCGGAATTTGCTGTCGTTAGCGGTAACAGTATTGATAATTTCAGCTACAAAAACTTGTGAAGAACACCTCCCCATCTACCGGTGGGTCAAACGAATACCAAGTTTACACAACAGCGTCTAAAGAAAGGTGCACGCTACCAAAAATTCCGATTCAAACCTTTCTAACTCGTTATTAAAGACGAAGTGCTGAAATTTTCAGTCGTGATCAAGGTCTTCATATATGTGAATAGTTAATACATGATAAATGAGAAAAAATCCACTAATTTAATTTGATAAAGTTTCCTACTTATATATTCACGAATTAGTTATTGCTTAATTCGTTGGTTAGATTTCTGTAAAACAAACATGGAATTGGAAATAATAGGCTACCGGGTGCTGATGTTGGGTTAGTGTAAAGACCTTTAGTAGAACTAGAGCGTATGAAAATGACTCAAATTTGTTCATTGATTTAGTTGCATAAGAGAATGTGGCTAAATCTATTTTCATTAGAGTAATCAAGTTTTATACCAAATTTAGCAGCACTTATTCGGCGATTCTTAGGAAATCTTATTCTGAGAATAAATAGAAGAACCAACGTTATAGAGAACATTTATTGTAGCAAACGTTTCGGAATAAAAATTATTCCACGATTAGTGCTAGAAGAAATGAATAGTAATTACAGGTCATGAATAAGACGAATAAAGTCTGAATAGAAATAACAAGCAAATAAGCAAAAAAAAAATCTGTTTTTAAATATTATACAATGAATTAGAATATCTGTGAAAAATGTTCGCACGCAATAATTATCCAAAATATCTTGTTAATCAAATAGTCAGAAAATTCCTCGATAGTAAATTTCCCCCCCTCCTGTAACCCTGACCGTACCGAAACAGAAAATATTTATTGGCCTTCCATTCCTAGGTTACCTGAACACTGAATTTCAAAGAGAGTTTCTAGTCCTCGTGCGAACCTTCTTTGCCGCGGTTGACGGTTGACGTTCATGTCAACCGCGGTTGACGTTCATGTGTATTATAAGAAAAATTTTAAGATATCGTCTTTTTTTAACAGGAAAGAGCGACAGGATGAGAGCCTGGAAAGTTGCTGTGTATATGTGTATGTTTGTGATTGCTGCCAGCAATCGTACGTTGGAAGCACTACCCTCCAACTTTTTATCCGTCACAGCCAACATTCAGGATTTTCTCATATTACTGGCCGCCCATTTGCTTATCCCTCTCAGTCCGCCATGAGAAACCATTGCAATAGTTCCAATAACCCTTTCAAAATGTCAAATTTTTTTATCCTATGCAAAGCCTTTAATGAACAAGACCTCCGTATTCTAGAATCTCTTTATATATTCACAAATAAACCTTCACTAAATAACGATTTCAGCGAGACAAAATTATTTGTGGCCCCTACTTCCTAACTGGCGGTATGCTTAGTGTGGTTGTGTGTGTGTGTGTGTGTGTGTGTATGCATGTATACATGTGTGTGTAAATATATGTGTAGGTGTATGAATGTGTTGTGTATGTATGGTTGTGTACGCCTGTATGTACTGTGTTTATTACCTATACGCTTATGTGTGGTACTTTAATCGTTAGATTAGGGTTTATTTTTAAATTTCTTTTTTGCTTTTTTGCTTGTTATTTCTATTCAGACCTTATTCGTCTTATTCATGACTGGTAATTACTTTTTATTTCTTCCAGCACTGATGATGGAATGATTTGTATTCCGAAACGCTTACTATAATAAATGTTCTCTATAACGTCGGTTCTTCTATTTATTCTGATACCAAATTTGTAAAATACAGTCAGCATTTAGAGTCTCAGGTATAATTTACAGTCGTACTTAGACTGAATAAATTTACAACTGCTTGGAGACAGATAAATTACAAGTGCAGTATAGAAATTTCTTTTGAATGAAAGTTTTGTATATAATTTTACTGATAGATTTTCAGAAGAGTTCAAACGAGTGCATTGTAGGATTGAAGCCCCAAGGATATGTTCGTGTGTCCCCTTTCCCACACAACGCATATGAGGATCAGAATTTGAGTGACTTATAGAACTGCATGGTGTTGCATCCAACCTTTTCGCTGACCCCCAAGATACGTAGGGATGAAGGGCGGCTGTCACCGAATCGGTGCGAGCGTCACCCAGCAGAGGTCTGGCCAAAGGAAAGAGCTGTGTCACGGTGCCAGCGTATCGCGCTGATGAAGCTCAAGGAAACGAGTAACATTGACAGCTGATGAGCGCTCTATGGGAACACTTTTCCATCGAGTGATGCGCAATGCACGGTTTTAGCTTCACACTTGTGCTTAATGATGAACGTTTCGAATCTCATAGCGTAATTTCAAGAGCTATGGGAAAAGCCAAAGCAGCTGCGCTGTTTTCGAAAGTATAGTGTCGAAAGTGGTGGCAGTTGAATGAACCTAAAAGGCAGTGAGTGGTCAGATAGTACTCTTGTTAGTGTGTCCACTGTCCACGCAGTAGCTCTGCATGCATACAAAAAGTTGTGCAAGGACGCAGCATAATTACTGGCTGCCCAAAACTAGTCCCACTTAACATTTTCAGAGAGGTGCTCAAATATTACTCAGGCTGCTGCTGTTGTGAGACTGCCAACAACTCCCTCTCTCTCTTCTGTTGCGGCCAACATTTCAACTATAGTTGTTCAAAGGTTATTCAGATCTTTTCATCACCAAAGCTGTAGTCTACATTTATCTCATTATTTCGAGTCGGCGAGGCCAGCAGTTCGGGCCGAGATAGAATCGAGTCGTGAGGACGCGCCAGGCAATCCGCCCGATAGCAATGAGCTATACAAACACAACGGGGTAAATAGGAGTCGATACTCAGTTAATAATGGGGCGAACAAAAAAAGTTGGATGATGCGACGGGAGTTGCTGTCTGACTGGCGCTCGGTGGAAACATGCCTTGTAATTTAATCTGATTCAAAGACTTCACGCTATCGCCATCATCAATCAAAATATGACCAAACTTCCTCTTAGAAGGTCTAAGAAACTCGCCAGGTTGGACGACTTTGAGGAATAATTCGGAGTGCAGAATATTTTGCGAGGTAAAATTTTACCATAAGATAGAATTTTGGCTTGTTTCCACCCATCACTCAGTGTGTGGGGTTGTGCTCAGAAATCTGTATCAGACGTTCTCTCCGACATAAGCTAAAATTTCAGTGGGTGAGGTATATTTTGTGTCTAATGGCGCATTTGTTGTAATAAGCTGTTGAGATATTATAAGTAACAAGAGGAAAATTACGAATAAGCTGGAGCAAGAATGACTCTACGGAGCACTAGAGAGTTGTAGACCACACCAAAGCCGTGCAGCAGAAGAATGTCTTTGTACTCTGATAAATCGTATATTGCTTGGAATCATGATTTTAAAGCATGGATTAAATCTTATTATTTTACTAAAAGGCACAGCTTATCGCCCTGACATTGGTATGACATACAGTGTCTTCACGATCAAACTAATATAATGCAGTCAAATTTAACTGACAGCTCATTACAACAACCTGCTTATTCTTGACAGGCACGTTTTTCAGAAACATCTAATTTCTCTCGAAAATTGGAGGTTTTGATTTTTTTGAAAGGAAAAATTATAGACTGCGATTTTAGTGACGACTTTGAGCTCGAAAATATTCTATTACCGGCTCGGAACTCTGGGTTCATAATCTGATACAAAAAACTCGAATTACTTCTCAACGAACGATAGCAACAAAGGTTCAAAACTGCAGTTTAAAAACTGAATTTTAAGTACTCTCACTTACAGAGTTCATATTCTCACTTCTTCATGGAACAATTCTTTCGAACAACGGACTAGAAAAGTCAATTTTTTCATCGCGTTCGCAAATTTTTTACTATGCTTAAGGGAACGCTAAGCGCTGAACACATTTTCACGTTAACAAGGATATCCGTCAAGGAGATAAGTGATGGCTCGCTCATTTCCCACACTAGTAAAACTTTCAACACGTAGCCAAGAAGGCTGAAATGTCGGACACAATGCCATGCAAATATGCACCTTGCTGCTGCACGAATTCCCCTGCGCTCGCTCTCGGTATGCCTGGTCAAACTAGAATGCTGAGATAAGCCAAGTCCTCCCCTTGTAAGGACTATAATTCCATAACCTGGTTGATTTTTTGATCACGTTTGAATTTCATGGCACGTAAATAAATCTTTGCGCAATGCTGTTATTTTCGAGCAAATAAAGTGCAGTGTAATGTTAAACTGGCTAAATGTAAGTGATTTCGTAGCGAAGAAAGTAAACAAAAATGGTGATAACTCATATCAACCTAGATAGGTCAAGATTTACGACTCATGATCAGACGCATAATATGATGATAGCTCGCCCCAGCAATTTGGCGACTATTTTGGGGGTGTCAGGTTATGCGAGGTGCACTCGTTTGTATCACGAGGCATGAAGGAGACCAGACATTTTATGCAAGCTCCCTTATCATGGGAACCCAATTTCGAAAATCGTCGACCTAACGAAGACCGAACGCTTAAATTGTTAGGAAGGCGAAAAACTCCAAATTTTACGAGAGCAAGCACGCATGGTACTCTCGAATTTGCGTTATCGTATCACCTGCATACCCTGACCTCGGGTCTACATAAAGCAAATTCTTCAAAGCTCGAAGCTCCACTCGGCTGCAAAAGGAGCGTAATTTTACGAGAAAAAGAGAGGCGAAAGAGTTCCTTGTTTGCGTGAGAAGCCATTCTTGCGAAACTTGGTAGAGTTATTGAGCCACAGCGAGGGCGTTCAAAAAGCGACATCTCGCCTAGGAAATGTAAGAACACTGGTTCTTAATGAGCGTATATCATCAATTTTAATCCACGCACATGGCTTTCGCACATTTTCACAGAAAAGTGAAAGTGTGAACTTAGAACTCAGTATCAGCTTTGGTGTTTGGTTATGAAATGTAGGTGATAACTAAATGTAGGAGCTAAGGGCAGAGGCTCTTTGATGTTTGAGAAAATTTTTACACTTTTATCAGATCTTGACAGGTTCTCGAACTTTTATTCTGGACGTCAAATTGCAAAAACACCTACGTGTTTTAAAACTCCATTTTACGGTTCAGGTTGTTTTTGAGAACCGTATCAGATTTTTCTCCATAGATTCAAGTTAATTTTTTTCGCCCTGGAATATCTTCAGTTATAGAACTGGCAAAGGCTTCCTATTGATTTGCAGGAGAATGTTATTTTCAACGTTGGTTTTTTGCAAATGAAAATATCCTTTATGTGCCATGTGAAATATTTCTCTCCCAGCAATAATTCGCTGAGAGAAAAACAAGCCTTTGTGCCAAAAGTAATGCTACATTTTCTTTGCTGCAGCTCTCATAAAAAGATCTTTTAAGGAAACGCCAAGGGTACGCTGATCGTGTAAGGTTGCTGGTGCCGCAGTCAAGGTTTGAGAGTAACCTCAACTCCGTCCATAACCCGTAAATTAACAAGATATGTAGGAGAGCAAACGCCCTGGCAAATTGTTTACGTATTTCACGGTCACTGGATACTAATGAGTGAACTTGGCCAGTTTAGCGATGGGTTTGCGCCGGAATTGAAACAGAAAATGCGTGGGTGTAGCTTCATCTGTAACACTTGAATGAATAAGGGTCTTCCTGAAAGCAGACGAAATGGATAGTGATTGCAAAAATAATAAAACATTATCAGCGAAAGAATATTTCTGAATCTGTAATAAAGAATTTGCCATCGTTTTATGGACGAAAAAAGTCATAACACATGTTTAATGGTTGCAAGAGATTTTGAACTCAGAAATCATCTTCTCTTCGAGGATGCATTGAAAATGCTTGGGAGAAACTTTAGCAAGTGAAGCGCTGTGTCGGTGATGAGCGCGACTTCGTTCAGGTCGACCTCCTGAACAATTGCGCTTTCAGATCAATTGTGACAGCCTCAGAGGACAATTTTACAGATGCGCCGTGACTTGAAGTGATGCTTTCACGACAGTGTAGTGAGAAGACTAAGGTTGGTCGCTCACAGCGTCGTGATAGTAAAATAGCTCGGAACTTGGTTTCCTAACCTCGATATCGGAGTATGAGTATCATGACCCCGGTGCAATCCTAAACCAAATTGAATTTCAAAGTGATACAAGACGTGCCTGTGTAGGTGGAGTCTATTGTTGAACTCATTGCTGTCGTCTTGGGACCGATCTCTCACTAGCTATTACTGATTTTTCGTTTCGAAAGCTTTCCACCAGACAACAGAATGATGTTATCTTGTTCAACGTTGTTTTTGAACAGAACAACAAGGATCTTAACTAAACTAAGAGCAGTTTTAATTTATAATCCATTAACAACTTACGAGTACATAATATTTCCACTGTAGCGCTTGCCTTTGAGCCGTCAACTTGAATTGTTTTACTTTGAAAACTTATTTTTGAATCTTTCTAACTGCCAACTACACTCAAATCGTAAGAGAACTGTCAGAGACTTTTTCACACGAATTGCACCTGTTGGTGCATTTTGAATTTTACAGACATTGCCTTTATATCGGATGTTGTTATTTAGAACAGAGTACTTATAGTCAGAGAATATTGCTTCACTCAAAACTCAACAAAAAACGTCAATACTATTATACGAAAATTTCGTGACTCCAAAATAGTCAGACCATATTTTCTAGATTTCTCAGTTTATTTTATTTATCATTATTTTCCTGTGCTCATTTTAATGATGAATGAGTAGAAATTTACCAATAATTTCACATATATGAACTAAGATTTGAACAGAGCGATAACTTCAAGTACATCTTGAAGAGTGCTGTAATTTTTAAACCAATGATTCTTCAAATCGCACCCAATGAATGCATTTGAATTATTACTCAATTTCCTAATTATACGATGATGACTGAATTTCAAAGAAAATTTATTAGGATGCAAGCTACATTATTCCTAATATATCATATGGATGGCTCAGGTTTGCTTCCAATGCCTTACACTCAGTAATGGAGATTTTTTTAAGAAGTCTAACATTGCGTCACTTCTCTAAGGTAAAACCATCTGTTAGAGAGACGCTCTTGAATTTATGAATTTCCATTCATCCATAAAAAACGAATGTAGGAACAACGAGAGAACGGGCTGTAAGGAGCTTATATGTGTGACTCCATGGACACAATGCAAATCCTATGCAATTAATGTGAAAACACGACGAGCACAAAAAAAGCAACTTAATAACAAGTTTGCTACAAGCTCGGCACGAGTAAGAGAGAGCTTTTAGAATCACAAATGGAGTGACTTTTTGTGTTCTTCCCAGGCTTCGTGCCGACGCTCGCCCAGCCTCACTTATCAACGGCAGTTTAAAAGGTCATTTGTAGTTAATTCTAAGGGGCGGTTGGTCTGTTTGAGCATGATAGCGACTGAAAATGAAACCACTGCAACTTTCATTTTTGCAGTGATGAATAGTGTATTGTCGCGCACACCTGGAACGAATCCTGACTCACCTGGACAGCAGAATGTCCGGAGAGGGAACGGTAGCATCCACGCTTCTGAAACGTTATGATGAATACCGAATTTCGGAACGTTGTATGTAGAGCAGATGAAGATCTAACTATTTTTTCCCTTGAATGAGTATTCTAAATTTAAATAAACGCAACTCAGTGAAGTGATGAATCCAAGTTCTCCTAAAAGTGCTGAGTATTCATCCATGAAGAAGCTTTTAAAAACGGCTGAATTCATTTTCAACTGCATAAGTAGGCAAATCTATGAACACCTCATAAATGTATCACTGGATGGCATTGTCTGAGTATTTGAGGGTTTTAGCTTTCGGAGAAAATTTTCACTCTGAAATTGAATTGAGGGCAGCAAACAAAAATTAAAAAGAGAAATAACGAGATATTTCTTTGATATCGCCTGCATCCACGCCCGACACTGAGTACATAGCTCCCGATTAACGCTCGTGAAATGTGAGACGTTGAGGGATGAGAAAAAATCCTCCTCCACTATTCAAATGGTATGATTTTTAATGCATCTGACGCACTTGAGTTTCTCAAATTTCAAGCAGGGCAGATCGGCCGACAAGCGTCTGAGCAAACACGTTGCTCGCGCTACAAAGACTTGGGCAAGGCATGCACGATCGAGGACGATTACTGACTTGATCAGATAGCAGGTCGTAACGTCGGAGGCTATCGACGGCACATGGTTGTTTCTTGCCACTATGTCATCTATTGTTTACACAGCATGTTGCGAGCACTATCATGAGAAGAAGGTAATGCTACGAGAGCGTGAGTAGCTCGGACATTATCTTGTTTTAGTGGAGTGAGGAACTGAGGATCCCGTCTCTCCTTAAAGTTCAGCGATCTTTTACACGGTGCACATATGCACGTATCGCGACTGCTCTGCATGCTCGGGCACGTCTTCAAACCTCGAAAAATTATTGCTTTGAATTTTAGAATCTTCGATCGTTTTAAAATCAATTTAATTCTCTATAGATGACGAAATTCTACGTAACAAAGTAATAAATGCCAGTAAAAGTATCGATTATGTTTTTGTGGGCAACGTCAACGTGGTCACTTGCAAGATGCCTCTTGATAAGGTCAATGCAGCAGAATGGTTTCGTTTAATGGAAATTGTCTCATGGACAAAATCTTTAACCCATGAACTTTGAACGCATGCACTGACATTAAAAATTGTTTGAAAGTCGCTACAATCTTTCATTGGTAAGTCTATAAAGACCAAGTCTCGAGTAATATATAATGCTGTTTACGGGTCATCCACTCCACCCGAAAAATGATTGGTAAAAAAATGTGGACAACTATTCCTAGTTACACTTCATGAATTTCGTTCTTTGCTAAAACTACGTTCCTTGGAAGGTTACTGTAAGAATAATTCACAGGAAATATCCTTTGCAAAATTTGGAAATTGTGATAAGTCAGCGGTCCCATAACCAAAACTCCACAGAATCATTTTTATATTATTTTCCCAATGGCACAGCATCAGGGATACAGACTGGAACAGCAGATCCATGAGCAAAGTCACGTTTTTGCCAGACGTCCATCCCCATTGAAGGAGATGGGAGCAGAACGCAGCTCGGAGACCATTGTTATGTATGGCTGTCCCTGGTCTTCACAAAATGGATATGTTGGCTTCACATGCAGAAGGGTTCCGCACTGGCACCTTCAGTTAATAATGTGCGTGCGAGTATCCTTGGATCAAACCACTACACGAGCTGATGCAGTTTTCCCCAACACAAGAAGATAATCGATAGAATAATGTATTTTAACTTCAGAGCAGCTGACATTGTTCTTATTTTCGATTCGAATAGGCTGCTGTCTGCCATAGCTCTACTCAGTATGTCAAAGCATAGTTAGGAAAGCAAGCGCGCCTTAATTGTTTGAAACATTTATTCTTTATGATAACTAAATTCTACAAAAACTACGTGCACTTACCGGGCATATTTACTCATGCTAAATTCATGCAGCTTCCTCGATTACTGCACTCAATGGCGAATGATTCAGGAAGATTCATCCTAGAAAAATTGTTAATCATGCTCAATAGAAGGCAGATCGTTAACTAGAAAATTTACTAGTATGAAAACAGCTTAAGAATTCTTAGGCTTTCAACTATCAGGCTTAGCTCTCAAGAATGCGAATCTGGTGTTTTTCTGTCGCTCAGCGGTCGTCCGAGGATTAAATAAATTCAGAGAAGTCGCATACACTTGAACGCCTCGTGCAATTGCAGACACTCTGACACCGTTTATTCACGGTCCTCATTTCCACTACGGTAGTCTGTGTATGTATCAGAGATCTGAGAAAATCAGGGACATTGAAAACAAAAATTAACTTGAACTGGTGAGACTTGTAGCGCTCACTGCGTGTCAAAAAGTTACAATACTTACTTGTCAAAAGGATCTCGAAAACAGACACTACTCTCAGCTTTGACCAATTGCCTAGAACAAAGTTATGATTGAAATTTAATTGGCAAAATTATTTCAAGAAATAATTCAGGATTTTTTAGCAACACGTGTCGTAAATAAATACTGTTTGAGAGTTTGAAAATTCAGTCAAAAAAAACTGCGCAAAAAAGGATTCTAAGAACAAGTTTGTGACACATGTCAATATTTTTCTTTCACTTGTAAAAGTCCGTGCGAATTGAGGCATGTTGGAAGGATGGGTGTTCACACTTTCAAGTCATGAAAACATTCAACAGTATATTTTCATACATTTCATGACGCGCTGATGGGGACAGGAAGTATTTTACAAAATAGTTATCGTACTGTAGCGATCAAATGTGATTGGCATCCTAAAAAACGATATATTCTCTCTCTCTCTCCGACCCGTACTTCAGCTCTTAACAATGATGAAACTCTAAACGAAACCCTTTCAAAAAACCCTGATCAAATTAAAAAGCGAATAAAACGCTCGACAAATTATTCGCTATCCAAGAACATTGGTTTATATTGCGCCACGCTGGAAGTACTGGATACATTCTATGGGTCTTGAGGATATCGTGGGATCCCTCGCGAAGGATGCATTTATCTCTCCTAGCGTTCCTACACACGAGCTGCTCGTTTTCTTTGCCTTACGATTACATATTTTGCGACTCACTCTGTTGCCAAAAATGCCTCAAACTTCGTGTAAATTTCACGAGGATGGAAAACTAGAATGTTCTACGTTCCCACCCATCAAAATTTTTTCGTGTAGTTTATGAGTGGTCTGTCCTGTCACGCAATCGACTAGTCACGTGCGACTTGTTTCACTCATTCTCGACGAGAAATTAGCCCACAGTTTTCAACATAATTTCATCAGCAAATATTTACGTTAAACGTTGTTTTTGCTACCTATTTTCGTTTGGCACTGTGTACTTCTGACACATTATTATGAAAAGTCTAAAAACCTGTCACAGTTTTCTAAAAACTAGATAAATTTGAACACAATATTGTCTCAAGCTTAGCCCAACTCATTACCGTACACTCTAAATCACAAAACCTGGTTTAAATTTAATTAAATACTAGTTTGTTTTACTTTAAATTCAGCCTTTAAATTGCCTCTTTTTATCAGAGAAAAACTTAAGTAGGCAAAAGAGTTTTGAACACAGAGAGAGAATTCTACACAAACGGTTAACATATGTTAAGTTCGAAGACCACTGGATCGGTTAAGATTAATTTGGTGAAATTGATCATACCTCGTTAACATATGCACGAATGTACAAAATATGCAGTGTCTTAGTGTGAGTCAGATAGTATAAATATTGTCAGAGACGGGGTTACTTTGTACAGTTCCTCAGAGTGAATTCGTAATCGTGGAACCATGTGGAACTCAGCCAAGCCTCCGCATCGGTTCTTTTGGCTATTGAATTGTGTGCGGCCGAGCGCTATGAGTCTCTCAGGGCAAAAGTTCAGCACGCGCCAGCGATTTCTTCATCTGATTTATCAACTCACGAAGTATTGCACTTGAATCATGGCCTAGATGAAAAGCAGACGAAATTACACCGTTTGAATTAGGTGTGGTTTGCCGTGCAGAGCTCGAAGGTAATATTTGCGCTTTGTATGCGCAAAATTCAACATGACCTGATGATGATGTTTTGCTCTTTAGGACGTAGAACCATTGCAATATTTCTCAGATTAACAAGTTTATATCTAGCATATGGTAGAAAATTAAAAAATTTTCATAGACTCTTGAATTTTAACACCGACTGCTTGAGATTCACTGAATAATAGTATAGTTAATAGTCAAAATATAGAGTTGAAATTGAGACCATATTAAAAACGCTTCATTTCGAAAACCACTTAGAACCATTTAAACTGCTTGAGATACGCTGAATTTACTCATGAGTACGATGCAATAATCTTGCTGAGTGAAAAGCTACGCGCGAGTATGTGAGACAAGTTAATACATCACAATCATGTGTTCGGCCATTTCATTCACCGAGTTCCAAACTTGAGTATTGCCATTCGAAAGATGAATATCTGGCTCGTCTTGCACTGCATCGAACAGAGCCCTGAGATCATCGATGATGGTGGCCTGTCGAGATGACAGATCTTTTCTTATGGATAAGTCACGTTTTTGGTTCAGTGAAATGCAACAGCAACTGAACAGGGAGAGGCATATTCTTGTTTTCTGCAGCTCAGTCCAATTCAGTTTCAGTAAACTACATAGAAAGTGAGAAATATTTAGCATGCTCTGCACACTATAGTTTGGCTGGGTAACATGTTCGTATGATCTACGTTGCTGCGCGAAAAAACTTGCACCGGAAAATTAGATTAATTCACTTTCCATTCAATGCAGCACCTGCAAGAAATGCAAATAGGCGATATACGGTGAATAGAATGTATCAGTAATTAAACTTAAGGTACAGGCAATCGTTAAAAATATTTTCAATGACAATATCGCTCCATAGACTTTTGAAATATTCTTACCTAATCAGGGCTTGCAAAATAGCACAGTTCGTGGGACGAGAGGATGATGCAAGAATATAATTCTTTAATGCAAGATTATAAATCTCAAAGATCAATTAAGCAAGTATGAGTGCAATGCAAAGCGCAAGTCAATACCATTCTATCATTATAAAAAGCTTATAATACAATTTTGCTAATGCTGCCCCGATCGCTCTGATTAAGGACATCAATCAACTCATGCAGTTGGTCCTCTCAATTTGCTCTCGTGTTCTACAGGGTATTTTTTGGTGTCCGCTGAATGTTGTCAGGAGAGACAAGGGCGGTTGTCTGGACCAACAAGGACCAGTGATCCATCAAGGCATTTCGTGCTCCTAGAGGCTGATTAAGCTCAATACGATGCAAAAGAAAATGCGTGAGAAGAAAGAGACCGTGTGGAACTCGTGACGACTTCAGCGCTTTGGCACTCCGATATCATTAGCATCCTTCACTTGAAATCAATCAGAGCCCTCGACTCTCTCGGCGGCGTTCACGCATGACCATCAATGGGTTTTAAAGCTACCTGGCTTCTCTAGATGAGCCTGTTCAAAAATGAGCCTCATGAGAATACCACTGCCTTAAATTGAATTTGGTCCGCTCATAGGGCGTTTGCAGAACGCTTTAGAATAAATTGTTGCTGATAAATTGCTTGCCAGTTCGCTTTCGATTTCATTACTAATACAGTTCACATGATTGATGATGAGCAACTTATTTAAAAACTGCTGTAGTTGGAGCTCGTGTTTCGATTAGGTTTTTTGAGACAGACCGCACTATTCATTGCTGAATTTCCAGCCCCCACGACAAGCAACGATAATAAATTATTGATGTTTGTTGTTAGTGAACATTGAAAGTTTTTTTTAACAACTATGAGTACGAGAGTGCTAGATTGAGCCACTCAGTATCCGAATGAGGAGGTATTATTTTGATTCATCTGTTGAGATCACAAAATTACCTTCAGATAACGAGAGGCAGATCAACTCAGAAGCTCGATCAGTTACTTTGAATACAGTTTTTAAGTACAGAACGTGCATCGTCATTCCTTTGAATAATCTGGGAGAAGTTTGTGGGTTAAGTTATCTTAATTTTCGAGTATCAATGATTGATACTTAGTCACAGAAAATTTAAGTGAACCCGGAAGTTTGTGTTTTTAGCCCAATAGGGGAGATGAACAAAGCACGTTTTGCTCAGCAGGATAATTTTTAAAGACGAAGAATGAATCTATGATAAGAGGCTTAATACAAAATCTAAATGAAACCTTTATGCTGCGTACTTGTTCAGGAATGGTATAGTTATGAGCGCGGAGAGAGAGTTTGAAGGCAGAGCCGGCCAACTACCCAATAAATCATCCTTGATCGACTGTCACGTCCTTAATCTACCGGCGACACGTCCTTGATTTTCAATTGGGTAGAAGTGTTTATGCAATTTGCGTAGGATCCCGCGACTACCGTTGGATCCCCCAAGCAGCCAATATGCTAATCTATTCCTCTCATTAACTTCATTTCCGTTATCTACAACTTATTGATGGATGAGCCCTTGAGTGTTTTGAGAATTTTGCAAGCAATTAACAGAAGATCTGGAAATGACACATGTAGGTTAGCATCAGATGAGAAAATGGAGTTATTTGTTGCGATGGAATCTTAAAGCCAAAGATCATGTTGTTGTGCTTTATTGAACGCGTATAGTATACACGGACTTGCACGATTATTGATTAAGCTCGAAATTCAACGCAATGGGGTAAATAAAATCACTTGGAATTATGTCACCACTCCTTTCCGTTTTTCACACGCACATTCGCGCATACAAGCACTGACACATTTATTTACGTTATTTCAACCAACACTCATATTCACACATGTATATATTCTCAAGTTCCTTAATCCAGGTATGTACATTCCCACACACACACTCACACACATACATTTGCACGTGTCTCGCAACGTAACTTAGCTCTTTGACAGCCCAGAAAGAACTTTAGACAAATACAAGTTGAGCATATTTTACAACATAGGAGACGAGTAGTCAACTTTATTTTTTAGTCAATTTTTCCTATCAGGCCGAAGTGTCACCAAGGAATAAATAAATAACATCTGAAAAATTATTTCGGAAAAATTTATCTGAAAAATTATTTCCCTGTTTCATCAGCACTTATGAAATGAATGAATAACAAATAGGTGCATCGATATATGCCCTTCCTTCATAGTATATTTCCTCAAAGCTAGGAGTTATTCGGACGATTCTATGATCTAGAGAATATTCAAACTATTATCCACCGATGTCATCTCACGAGCGGGGCTGGTCAGTGCAGAAACTTCAGGGCACAAAATGAGAGTTTCTTGTAATTTGGCCTTTGAGGTTAGACGTTCAGATAACTCGCCGAATTTAGGATAAACAGTTGCATTCACAAAACTTTGTTTTATGATACACCTTCAAGCAACAAGTTGCTTTTAATCCTTACGAAATTCAAAGATTCATACTGCATTTTCTGATTTTTTGATGTAGCCCAAACAATGCGTTCTTTCGACAATAATTGCACATGTTACTTGATTTGTTGGAGTTATAACTTCATTCTTTATTAGAATTCGCAAGTTATTCATGACACCAGACAGAATTCAGCGACCCAGCATATTTTCTAAGATGGCACGAAAATTTGCAGCAGGCCACCACGTGATTATTTATTTACGGTTGTGATCATTTTTGTTTTAAAATTATTTTCTTATGATATTAGTTTCAGTAAATGACGGTTCAAAATTGTATAACTCATTGAGAAACAATTCCTTTGACATCATGTTTTGCAAAATTTTTTTCCTGCTGCTTCTAACTATTTCACCAGCGAACCAAACGACTTTCTTTAAGACGTCTTTGTTTTAGAAATCTGACTTTTCAGAGACTCAAGACAGGAAATAAAGTTCATTTCCTCGAAATCTTCAATCGTTGCGAACGTCTTGCGTTCGCAGAAATTCATTCGGATTTTATTTTTTGCCGTAAGTGCCTGCAATTTCCGGGAGCGACCAACGCGTTCAGCGTAAGCTATCTTCAGCGAGATGAGCGCTCGACACAATGCGCCTCAGTGATGTGTTGACCAGACCGGAATGACTTCCACACTTTGCAGGGTTTGTCTTTGAAGAAACCGGTGATAATGCATCACGGACTAATTGCAATGCTCAAAACACAAAGTAGCAGCTTGGGCAGAGCATTATCAATAATTTTTATTTGTTTCTGCTGTTTAGTGTCTCAATCTGTCGTGAAATCGCATTTGCTAGCTTCTGTTTGTTCGTGTGAAATGACTGCAGTACGGTCAGAGTGAGTTCCTTTGACCCTCGCTGAGAATTAGGGTATCACATAAACTTGATAATTAATTTAAGCATTTCATCTGTTTAGCCCCCTAACTAAAAATACCATTAATTTTGATAATTGGTAAATTGTAAACGGAGCTAGAAAGTTCTTCATTGAAATTTCAGTGAAAAATATACCCTTTCGAGAGATTTCTCTGCTGTAAACTCCTTTAGAGGTTCATCAGAAAAATGTCAGCATGGCGTAATTTTGTTATCTGTGTTGGTTAAAGTTTTTTCTATTTGTCGTTGTTCTATATGAATGTGATCATCCATTTATTTATTTTACACCTGAAGGCGAAATCTGAGAGGAGACTTCCTATTTTTACTGTTCTACAATAACTCATTAACATTGGAATTGAAGTGCAGACCCATGTGATATCATTATGTTATTTAATCGTTTTTGAAGTATTTTCTCAAACTTGATACCATCTGCGCAATGCATAACGCAGAGATGAGTTTAACATGAACCTTTACGAACATAAATGAGCATAAGAGTATTATTAAAGTAAAATTGAGCCCTTTTATACGCCCACAATTTCACCGGCATGACACTGCACGAGCGCACGTCGAGATTGAGCTCTGGCGAGCAAAGCGATCTCGATAATAATTGATGAGCGGCGCATCGCTGCAGACTCGCACTGCCGCTTCGGATATTATCGACGGCAGATCCGTGCGCGATATTAATTGGGCAAGTGCCCAAAAGAGGCGAGCTATAAATTAACTGAGTGCCTTCGAATACTTAGTATGGAGGAGCCGTGGTAATGGCTTCAGGGCTGTGCTCGTTCGGAGGACGACCGAGTTGAGTTCTGTAGCACTGCTACGTTTCCAGCTGAGGTCGGAGGAGGAAATGAAAGCACGCGCCTCAGCGTGAGAATTTTAACACTTCACGACAGAAGGACGTAATGAAGTTAGAGCTGTCGCATTGTATTTAAAAGGAGGCGCATTTCATCGTTTCTATGTTAAGGTATCCCTGAAATGGAGACTCTAAATATTTACATAAGTGACTAAAACATATTTGCAACAAACACACATATTCTTAAATCTTCACTTACGACTTGCGGAAGATGTGTTTAAAATTTCAACTGGGTCAAAGCACTGCAAGATAATCGAAACTGAAAAAGCCTAGACGAAGAAAATTTGCTGCTTTTGTACCAAGATTTAGACAAAAGTTTTTCAAAACTATCTAACATCTGCTAGTTTCAACGTAATTCGTCTAACATATTAAGTTAATAGTAAAGAAGGTAATAATATTTCTTGTGTTAGTAAACTAAATTATTATCAAAGGCATATCGATCGTCAGTTGTTTTGACCTGAGACCTTAGATACGTCGGCTCCTAAAGATCAAGCCTTCCTTATCCTTGTATGGTGTTCATAATGTGAATGGTTTTTGTTCCTTTTGTGGGGTTGAATGGAAGCTAAAAGACCTGGATTAAGAAAGTACAGACGCGGCCTATTTTAAGCCTCGCATGACAAAAGCCACATCGAAGAATTGCTCGCGGTCCAACAATGAAACATCGCTTAATGCGATTGTGCTGGAACTGCGCTGCCCAAGGCATATGGCTACGCTCAAATTCCCCAGGGTTCGATCAAATTCGATCCTTAATAAAATGACAGGAGTAGAAATTGATCGAAAGCTTGATAAGGATTGTTTTCGTCGGCGTTGTTTTGGTCTTCGAGCGAGCTTTCTATGGCAGCGGCCTGGGTCACGAGAACTCCGCTGTCCGTCAGCTTGCGCGACTTGATTGAGAAAGTTTCATGCGTTCGTTAGGTAACATACCAATCGCAACTGATGTCGAAATTTAGTTATTAACGGTAGCAAGAAAGACTGTTTCTTGAGGATGGCATGCAAATATATATGAGAGTAAACGGGATAATTGAGGAAACTTGAGAATGAGTCGAAAACTTACGACCGTTTATAATAGTTCCTAGTTTCGATATAGGTGAGTTCCTAAGTCAGCATGGATCTAGAATGAATTAAATCAAAGAACATGTCGGGTTGATCTTATAACATAGCGTGTTTTAAAATACGATTGACTTTTCCCGCAATGTGAACATGGCTGTCGTGCGATGGTACGGTCTGCCGAGTCTCCCTCAGTACGCCATTATTAACAACAACAAGATGGAGAGAGAAGCGATGTGTGTACACACGTACAAAAGTAGCAAAAAAGATACATAGCAGCCGCTCACTCACAAGGATTGCTCTTAAAACGGCTGCGACCATTGTGAGCGCATCACGAAACTGTCTCTTGAAGGCCCTCCACAACTGCATAAATACCTAAACAAATACTCCTCCTAAAAGTTCGCTCTCCTTCTTTGAGACATAAAAAATATCAAGTTAACGAGCAACGATTCACGTTCTAAAAGTTGACGCGAACGAGCATGCGGCCGCTCAAGAATGATATTTCAAAAACATTTGCAAATATTTCTCGTGTGTTGTTGAATGAAGCACGAAATCTCAAGAGATGATGTCAAAATTGAGCGTGAGTTGCAGGAAATTTTCCAGTTCCTAGTGTAAATGTATCGGTCACACGTGAGACCGGGCAAATAAATAAAAAAGCTCGAACCATAACTCGGCCAGGATCGTTCTCATGAGATGTTCCAAAAAACCATCAGTCCTTAAAGTTAACAAAAAACTTCCCTGACATAAAATATCCAAAATAGTGGAACTTAAAGGAGATGAAAAGGGCTCGTAATTCTGCAAACTAGCTTCATACTGCAGACAATTACCGAAATGGCAAAGGGAGATTTGTTTGTCACTATTTGAAGTTAGTTTTGTCGTGAAAATAGAGTTGCCTGAAGTTATCTAGAAGCGAAATGCAAGTCACGAGTCCTGAGACGTTAACTTTCTTTGGAAGTTGTCTTCGATTTTTTCCCTATATCACTTGTAAACGTCTTATTTACGCAAAGAATTAAAATCAGCTCGTATTCAGTGACCGCATTCAATTTCTAGCCAGTTAGCAAGACACACATATGATTCACCAGTGTGCCTGCACCGTAAAAACTGACAGCGTTATTTTCAACTTAGACTTATAATTTAATCGCTTTAGATGAACACAGGAAGCGTATTTGAGATTACGTATCTTCGTGTACCCCTGCACGTATACTAGGTAGTTGAGCCACGTATCTGTGCCACGGCCCTAATCTTGGATTGTTTTCTAAGGGTTACTGACGGGGAGAAAAATGCGGCTCATAATACGCGTAGTATAGATTCAAGCTTCAAAATTGAATACAGATTAAATATATAGATTAAAGCTTCAAAAGCTTCAAACCTTAGATTGTTATGAATATTATTATTTAACCAATTGCACCAAATTAACATGCACAGTACGGGGGACCATAACCTGTTAGTATGAGAATGCGGTGCAATTTCAAAAAACTATCGCAACTAGCGTCAATAATGGTATTTTTTACGCGTAAAAAAGCCAATGTTGTTTATTGAACTTGAATACTTAACATAATTTATTCCATCCTAATTTATCCTAACTCAACTTATTTTAACCTAACTGTACACAAACCTATCCTTACCCATTTTAACTTAATCCTTCCTTTCCTAGTCATCTTATTCTGTACAAAACTATTCTAGCCAGACGATAAGTATCATGGCCCGAGTGCAGGGAGAAAGAAGTTGAATCGTGTATCTGTGCTACGGACGTAATCTTGTTATGTTCTCAAAGTGCGATAGGCGGACAGACGGGCACATGCAGCTCTTATTGTATGATGTTACTAGCGTACACCATCTGTCACAAATAGCGGTTTTGTTTAAATACTCGATAAATCACGAAAATCACTTAGATTGTTTTTGTACAAAATATCATGTACTATTTCCCAAGTTTACCGCATCGAGATATGAGATATATCCTTTTGATGCGGATACGCAGCAAAAATACCTATTCTAATTATACTCTTGATTTAAATATTATATTAACGCCCGAGAGGGAGGGAAGCTTGTTTTACAGATACGCTCTTCTCAGCTGTCCCAAACGAAAGATCTAATTTTTACAGACAAAAAGTAACTGATGGAATTAAAAAAACCCTAGGCAGATAGTATTATGTGACAATTGAAGTTAGTTTCTCTCTTACAATGAAAGGTATAATGGTATCATTGATATAAACATCGAGATATTAACCAACTCAAAATGAAACTCAATCTAATTAATACTAGACTTTAAAAAGCATTGTTAAAATTTAGAATGATGCAATCCAAGATGTATTTGAATAAGCGAAGGTTTGGTTATTTAACCATTTAAAAAAGAAAAGTCACAAACTATCGCTACACCGTGATCAAATCGACAAAGTAACGTATCAACTGCAAGCACACTTTGTAACAACTAAAATCTCCTGGAAGGAAGAAAATATAGAAAATTGGGCAGAAAATTCCCCAAAAGATACACCAATGATCAGTCTCGTGAATAGGAAAGAAAATTCAACTGTCCAATAACACTGTCGTATGCTCCAAACGCACAAATGTGTAAGTTTTCAAGAAAGAATACATTAGCTCATACTGCGTGTACATACCGGATGTCTACCTCCACCACTGCTACACTTGAACTGAAACACTTCATTACACTTTCGAGAGTGTCAAAATTTTGGCCTTCTTCACTTTCGCTATCGTTCTGTCAATCGGGCCTAAAGATATAGCGAGAGAAATTAGTAGCTTAGGATTAATTTAATGAATTATGACGAAATTCACTTTAATTGCAGGACAGATGTATTTCTTTAGCTGGCTTCAGTATTTAGATATTTGCTTAGACAGTGTAAATGATATTCATATTCAAGATTCCTATTTCATACCAAACGAATTGTTTATGCCGTTGGAGGGCAAAGGCTGAATTTTCTGTGTTTTGAATTGTTTTCCATCTGTTGAAAAAGTGTCCTACTCGAGATGCTTCTAATCAAGAGGTCACCCATAGCTTTTTGATGGAGTAGCATTAAATGGTGGCCTATTTCTTTAAATTTTTGTTCTTAGAGGTAAGGGAAAGGCAAAATGATAATTCAATGCTAAAATTTCATATTCAAGTAAACGAAGGTTCAATTCTAGTCGACCATCTCTCAACTAATGTGAAAAAAAAACAATCCTGTTTCAAAGAAGTTGATACTTTGGTCTGGAATTCTGTCTCTTTACATCTCTCAAACTGTTAATTTTAACTGAGTAGTTGTATGTTTTACAATTTCATGCGGTGCTTAAACATTTTTTGCTGTAGAAACTCACAGCAGGCAAGAGCATTCAATATGAAAACAGGCAATGCATGATTATATGGAGCGCTGGGAGAGATCTCCAGCTTGCAGAATATCTCACTGACCCCAGCGTCGGCCTTAATAACATGACCCAAGTCACGTGTAATCTCGAGACCAGCGAGCGAGTCCCATGGAGGATATTTATACTCTTTACAAAGCAAGTGAGAAGGAGGATCGTGACTGTGAGAGAGGGCGTGGACAGTCTTCGCCTCATGTACTCAGGACTAGGAAATATCGAGAGATGAGTGATAACCGCGTCGCACACACCTCCTCGGCCTAGAGGTCATTCCTTTCTTCACGTATAATGTCATTCTCTTTAGCTCAAATGAATGGATGGAACGTCTTGCCCAAGTATTTTAGGTCACTCATTAGTTTTTCTTTGATTCATGAGAAGAAATGACTCGCGCTCTTCTCTTATTTTCAGTTGATGGACATGACATTTTGACTAACTTTGTCCATTCTTTAAGTGGCTGGAAAGTGTACATTGCTACGACCTTCTTTGTGAGTTTAAATAACTCACACATGAATTTAGAAACTGACTGAGAAATTTTATTAATGCTCCAGGCTTAAGTTCCGTTTCTTTAAGTTAAGTTAATAAGTTCTTGCTAATTATTTGCCCACTTGAGGTTTTTCAGACAATGAAATTTGAGTAGTTACATAATTTAATTTACGTTATAGTTCATGATACATATCTGTATGTATACCGTGTGGACCATAAAAAAGTAAACCTAACTTTAAATATTGAGTCCCTTTAAAATTGGTGGTATCAGTAGTAATGAAATCAATGATAGTTGTAAAAATGTGAGTTGCACATGACATTTTGACATTTTAATGAGCTCATAAATGATACAAAAGTTAAAGTCAATGTAAAATTATGCTAAAAAACGAGTTATAACGATCTTTTTAATAATACATAACAGAAATAGATTAATAGATACAAAGCAGATATGTATATTTTTAGTTAAAATGGGCGCCAGCTGCGTCGATACATTTTTTGCATCTTACATTCATTGATTTCAGGCTTCAAAAATAATCTATTTCTGTCTCGCTTGTGGTAAATAAATTGTTTAAAATTGTCTAAAATTCATAACACGTTTAATTACATCAGGATAGTCTTTTAAAATGTCTATTTCACTTATGATTCGATTCCACGATAATTCCTCCAAATTGTTGGTTGGTGAGGGATACACTTTGCAGTCAGAATACATATCTCTATGTATAATGCAACAAATGAAACTGAAATATCTTAATATAAAATTATTACAATTTTAAGTTGGATTTACTTTTTTGTGGTCCATACGGCATTTAAATATACAACAGTAGTTTGGCTGTCATTTTTCCGACCTTCTAAATATCGTTTTTATGTTCTTATACTCTAAAATGTCTAAATCCTCTGTTTGAGACAGCGAGCACGTTTACGTCTTCGTGTAATAAGCTTCCAAGTAGAAAAGTTTTCGCAATTTTGCTTGCATTAGAGCCCGTGAAATGGTGGACCAAGGAGGGCACTACCAACAATAATAATTAATGCTTTTTACTTCAGAAGGAAAAGAAAACGTCATAAACTACCTTGTACAGATGGCATCTATTTCTGCAAGTTTCTGGTTGCCTTTTTATTTTTCTGAAGTAAAAACGCATTAGGTGTCGGTAATGCTCTGTTTGGTCCACCACAAGGGCTCCAATGTAAGCAAAAATGTTATAACTTCTCTTCCTGGAGGCCTATTTCACACTGACGTAAGCATGCTCTCTGTACCGAATACAGGACTTAGAAAATGAGAATATAAAATGATTTTTAGAAAGGTCGGAAGGATGACTTTCAAAACAAGCGAGAGCAAAGCAAAAACTTTTTGAACACCCTGATGTAACAGTAAAAAATTGTTTGGAATTTTTAAAACTACCCTTCAGCCCACTGAGTTTACGTTTTCCAAGGAGGAAATAAAGTACACCATACTGCATGTTTTCACTGAAGGTTCCCCACACACCCTCATTCTGTTTGAGTGTTTCACTGTTTCAATAATGCATCGCAGATCGCTACTGTTCTCATCCCTAGAGCAACAAATGATCAAGGCGCCGCCGGGCCAACCTGAGCGGAATGTCAAGCGTCATCTTTTACCACGTCGCAGACGTCCATACCATCTATTTCCAGTAGATATCAAATCTTTTTTACCTCTTCGCTTAAGTGGATGGGATTTTGTAGCACGTTAAGCGGATGTCTTCAGGTCATCCTGCGTCGATGTTGGATTGTTCTTAGGGTGACGTTTCTGAGGAAAGCATTTTTTAAAGGCCAGAGAATGTAAAGGCTGGATCCGATTACACTTTTCACTTCAGAATTTGGTCGGTGAGAACAGAAGTCGTTTTGGTTGCTCCAGAGCCCAGCATCCCTGGGGGTAGAGTGCGGGCAGAAGCGCGGCTCCAGCGTTTTCCAGGTCGTAAACAGTTATTCTTTGCACTTATTGCAGGTCTGCGTCTACACCTACCACGAGAGTATTTATGTTGTATCAGTATGATGGGCTGGGTTGAGAGGTGTCATGTCCAACGAGCTTAAATGAGACCTGAAAAAATCACTTTAATTCGGGAATAATCTCATATTCCCTCCTTTTCAGTGTCAAAGACCGTCAGCAGTTTCCTCAAATACATTCAGTGCAGTAATTACTGAGGGAAAAATAACATAATCTGTATTTACAAGTCCTCCATGAATTGTAAAGAGAAAACTAGCTCTGATGCACTAACTCTGATGTTGCTCTTGCCTGCACTGCTCCGTTTTCTTCCGTTCTGTTCTGTTCGGTTCTATCCTATCCTATCCCATCCTTGTTTCGCATCTGGGTTTGCCATATGTCCATGTTCCTTTTTTCTCCAGGAATTGTAATCATATTTATTCATATTTTTCATAAAACAGTTCTTTATAACATGCATAAATAATGATCACTGTGAGCGTCAAGTAGCAATTGAGTTCGTTATCTAAAGACAAAGTCATCCATCGGTTCTTATTAACGAATTGAATTCTTATGTCAAAATTGAATTTTCTTTTTTCTGACTAGTAAAAAACTAAATTCATGAAAAAATATCGCATGTTTTCGGTTGTTTTCCAATTTTCACCTAATTTGAGCGGAATTTGACATTTATAATAAAAGGGATTACAGGATTGACGAATTTACTCCGTAACAAGTACTGTAATAGCATTTATCAAGTTGAAGGTGGGGATTCAATGGCTTATTGGTCAATTTCAGTCATTTTAGAAACGAGTCAGGCTTTTACACATGAAAAACTACGTCATAATTCGGCAAATGCCTCAGATCTAGCTCCTGGCTTTCATTTGAGCTTATTCGAATAATTATAAATTCGACAGAGACTAATAGCGCGCCGGTCAAATTATAACCGCTTCCAAATATGCACAATCTGAAGGCCCATAATTTTGATCAGCGATTGATTGTTATGCAATAATTCACCGCTCTTGCCCTAAACCTAAGAAAATTGAAGTACAGTGTCAATTTTAAGTTTTACCGCAAGTCAAAATTCAAAGAAGCATAAGAGCCGAAACAATATTAAGCGTGTGCAAATATTTAAAGATTGTTCGTAATATTTTTCAAAGAAAAGTATTTATCGCTGCACTGAAAACTTCTCGAATCAACACTTCACTAATATTTTTAAATGCATAGCTCAATAAATGAAGCCACAAAATGAAGAAAATAAGAGCTTTTCTCACGAACATTTCCTCTGAACAGTTGGGTAAGAAATGTTGTTTTGCAGCCATGAATGCACGATATGGAAAATTCGTGAGTGCGATGTAACCCCACTCTCTGACCTCCGTCGTACTCTTCCCTTACTGACCTTTTAATGCGCAGTTTACAAGTACGCAAGGTTTGTAGGTATTTAATGGCGACTCATATCTTTTATATAGGACAGGTCCTTCGGAGATGTGTCTATTTGGCTTCTAGCCGTGCTCTAGCGTGTATCCGTGAGCTATAAAAGCCTGTGCTTCCATTAATTACGAAGCAACGAATAAGTCTTGCCATCGAATTCGACCAGCAAACTTGCACGACCAGACCGGAGGCCGCTGTCTCATAAGCAACTCAAGCTTCAATGTGCGGATATTGCTTGTTGTGTTCACTCTGATTCGGCCGTATTGCCTGGCTCTCCTCAGCTCCAGAACAACTGTGTGATTAAGTTACCCAATTCGTATAAACTCTCGCTAAGCTGATGAAAGGACTGTTTTCTCACACTGAAACTACCATCCCCCAATTACAGACATCGTAAATATGTTTAAGCGCACAGCTCGATCTCCCATCAAGTTAACCATTCAAGGTCCTTTTACAGCAAGTACTGAGCCGTTTTCAATACTCCTAAATTAATGAGAGAAATTACAGACATCATTGGAAACTATATTATCCGACACACTCACTCTTTAAAGGAGAGTTTGACTCGCAAATCACTGTGAAATCAATGGGGTTGTCATGCAATAAGGAAAAATACTATGCAACAGTTCCTCAAATCACTGAAAAAGGATTTTTAAACTTTAATAATGAACTAGCTTCCGATGAACAGAAACGTCGAGCAACTTTTGTACTTCGTGATCACTTTCATCCTCGAGGTAAGTAGCTAATTATCAGCAGGAGACTCGGTCATTTTTTACTGCAGCAATGTTTTTGATCCCAGTTTGGAGTTCACGATGTGTCCCACAGGCTGTAATTTGCTCCTCAGCGGCAGGGTCGTCGAGTGCCGCTCCAGTGGTGCGGCTTCAGATCTTCGCTACAGACTCGAAATTATCGGAATAGAATTATACGAAACCCTCTTCAACGAAAATCATGCCAATGTTTAAGCATTTTTCAATATACATTGGGAGTACATGAACCCGAAAAAGGAACGGCTTCATGCTATGAAGAAATATGACTCGCTTGACCAACCTTTCTAGTCCTGAGTTTCGCGCGTGATTCTTACTCGTTTAACGATACTTTGATTCGGACAGCGGTAGAGTAAAAATCAAAGAATAATTCTTTAGATTCATGGGACGCAGTCTTTGAACTTGCGCGACTCAGATTTTTTTCTTGACGCTATTATTCAGTGGGCTATACATAGAAGGTGATACTTTATCACTGAGAATAGAGTAGGAAGATGGCGTGCGTGATAAAATACAAAAGAACTTTTATTTTTGAGCGAAACTGCTTTCGTTCAAAGTTATTAATCTGAAATTCGGAGGGGAAACTTCAAGTTCGTAAATCAATTCTACGCAAAGTTGCACCACGTTTGAGATCCCTCCAAAGTACAGTGGAAGATACACAGTATAATAACATTTTCATCCTGCACTAACAGAAATTAATTTAAAGAACTGGGCGGCCGGAAACTTTATAGTTTTTCGCAGTTCGCTGTGTGTTACTGCTCACAGTATGTTACTGCTCACAGTATGTTACTGCTCACCGTGTGTTACTGCTTGCTGTGCGTTACTGCTCACTGTTACTACTGGCTACGAGTTACTGCTCACTGTGCGCTGCTGCTCACTATGAGTAGTTCAAAGAATATAGTAAGAAATGTACGGCAAAATTTTTGGGTTCGATATCCATATTATTTTCTTCTTGCTGTGTTCTCTAAAATGCTCCTCACAGTGGCACATTTTGGAACATGGTTCTCAATTCCGCTGGGCAATTTATAATACTGATATTTAACACATGTTTTGTATCAAATATCGAAAATAGAAAAGTGTTCCGAAAATAAGGTTTGACCGATAAGATTGTGTGATCTATGTATGGAGTTTTGGATAGAGTTTCGAATAACTTTCACATCAGCGTCTCTAAGTAAATCCTGAAATTCACCCACCAACGATCTCGAGAGAGTACATTTTCATGCTCAAATTGTCTCACGTACTTCATTTTTCAGGGCACTCATGTACCAGCAATTCAAAGGGATCTATAACAAAAAATATTTTCTGAGAAAATATCCTTTTTACAGTGATATCTTCGTTTTCTTTGCTTCTTACTGATTCAGTAAAAAGAAAACGCCGAGCAGAAAACAGTCCTTCTTGTTTAGTTCAGTGAGCTGTGGGGCCATCTTCGTACGTTTCCTGGAGTGAAATTCGAAATGTAATGCATTAGTTGCATCTGACTGGAGTGCATGTCCTGTATGCTGAACGAAACTTGATACAGAAATACAGGCGAAAAATTAGAAATACGCTCGAGAATCAACATAAATTCGAGGTAATCACGGATTCTCATCAGCTGCGTAAACACGAATTTGGTTATCGTGACGACGCAGCGCGGCGAGCAGGGCGGGAGCTGTCGGAGGGGTCTCGTCTATGCACGATCTGCGTCCGCAAAACAAACAGAAAAGGTCTTGCTCTATCATGAGCCTCGTCCTACCGATGAAAACCAACTACGTATTTGAGTTGAGCTGTGTTTACTTCATCGACGATCAAGAGAAAGAAAACTTGATGGAAACGAATGTTGATTTACCCTTTATGCGTTGAAAAGCAAGCTGTTCCTCTCCCATGAACAACGATGTGGGAAACTTTGAGTCACACAACGGTGTAAGTGTCCTGCACTGGTAATTTACGTAAACATACTTTAATGAAATATGTTCACTAAGATCAGATAATTTTTTATCATGTGCGCAGTTTCCTCTACTTGGTAATATCTTGTTGTCTTTGCTTTTCCCGTGAACAAGCTTGAAACTGTAGAGCAGAGAGATGCAGTGGAGTAAAAATGGTATCGTGACTGTCATTGGCTCATAATTGCGGTCATGAGCACTGGATGTTTCCCGACAAATGATCGTAACTGAGATCGAATCCTTGCAGTTCTGCCAGACTTTATCGTGGCATCTGCACGCTTTTCTGACCTCAATTTTACGATCTGTTTGAGAGCTCAGTACACGGCAAAGAAGGATGCCCGCAGTGTGTTCTGAGCGTCGCACCACTTCATCAAGGGGAAATTCGCAACAGTGCTTCAAATTATCGTTCGGCCCAATGCGCAAGTCTTTTTCTCACAGTAAAGTTTGCAATTCAGCGCAGATCGTCAAATCTTAAGTCATTATCAGGTTTTTAATCTGTTTCATCAAATAATTTGGCAATTATCACTCAGCACATTGTCTGTTAACGAAGATTTTTCTCTGAAGCGTAAAAGAATAAACTCAAAATTAAATCGAACGTTCGTTCAATGAGTATTGCATGCGAACAATGAAACTGTGAAAAAAATTACTCTACGTCTAACGTTTGTTGAAATTTTTTTCCTTAACGGATTCGATAGTTGTAACCGGTTTTGAAGCTTTAGAACGGCGAGAATATTAAAACTTTGAACAGGCTGCCTGTGAGACAACTTGGAAGAATGTCTTTACGAAATTCCGGTCTTCAGCAACGTCAGTTTGAAAAAAAATGTGCAGAACAAGGCCAATTTTACCGCTGGATACGAGTAAATTATATTATTTTGGCAAAAAATCTTTGACAATTAAAGCGAGTACAATTTCTAACAGCAATAATTGCATTTTCAAGCGCCCTGTTAGAATCTAATTTACTCCCATCAAACTGAAAGAACAATTTTTGTTGTTGTTCACTGTGAAGTTGAGAAAAGAAACAGAGTGAACCAGATTTTAACTCTCTCAGTCTGATTTAATCAGAAACATTTTTATTGTTTTAGTAGCGACGTGAAGAGTTAGCCCAACCTTGAAAAAAGGATGAAAGATAGACCAACTCACAAGTCGTATATTGTCACCACTAAGTATACAGGGCATCGTTTGCAAATCGTCCTTGGTGGCAATAAAAATGGGAATCCATCCAGAGGATGGATAATCCAATTCTAGTAACTGTACATTAGCAAGAATTCTATGAAGCATCTGCTCTTCCACGCTCATTGTGATTGATGCGCTTTTGAACTACATGAACAAATAACGCTTGATATCTGTGATCATTACTGAGGGAGATACCGTTTTCAAATTTTTTACCCAGCACCTTTTTCAATACACGAATTTTACAGCCCGACGGTTGTGCTGGCTAAGTCTCCACGTTCTTTGTTATATTCGTGGCGTTCGCACATCGGTGGATAGAAAAAGCCTCGTGTTCCGGTGAACACTCACTATGAGGAAAACACACGTGGCTGAGCAGCGAAAACTAAAACAAAAGATGGACTTTTTATAATGACCCGATCACCTTCATTGATCTATAATACTCAGGAGTGATTGAACTGGTCCCTCGCAATATGACAGCATATATTATTACAGCCCCTCCTTCTCTGCGAACCCCTCGAGAAAAGTGAAATTGATGGCTTCTTTTTGCTGCCTGCACAATAAAATAAGCTCTTTGGGAGCAAAAAGTTAAAACTCCAGCTTCTTAGGTAATATTAGGAGCCATTATAGAACCATTCACTTATTTTTCCTTGATTTTACACGTCTCGTTCCTCTTGTGAGTATTGGCAATAGAATACATTGGCTTTACGTTGACTGTTCCTCCAAAAGAATATTTCTGGAACTTGTGTTGTTTTCCCAGAGACCTTCTTTACAGATAATAGTGCAGCATTTTGAACAGAACATGGTGTAATTTAGCAACCATAACAAACCAAATGTAGTTTCTCTAGTTGCTACACAATGAAACCCTATCCCGGCAAACAGCCATCACGCACAGGCAGCTCAGTAGAAGAACAGTAGAGGAGACATCCAAATCACATTCCTGCTCAGCAATTATCACCCTCAATTGTCAGCATTAATACACCTCAGTTCATTGGTCATACTCTTTGCCAAAGTGTTTCATTACTCGTAAACTTATTGATCTAAGTGCAGGTATTTTGAAGTCAGGCTTTCAGGTTTGTCTTCTGCAGTAGTACAGTAAAGTAGCAATCCAAATCACATCCTTGCTCAGTAACTACCACCCTCAAAAATCAGCTTTAATACATCTCAGTTCATTGGTCATACTCTTTGCCAAAGTGTTTCATTACTCGTAAACTTATTGATCTGAGTCCAGGTATTTTGAAGTCAGGATTTCAGGTTTGTCTTCTGCTCAAACAGGCTCTTCAACCCCTGTAATGTGAAAAAATAGTGTTTTTAAATGAAATTTATTGCAACAATTTGTCATGCACTTGCAGCTATCGAAGAATACATACAAATAGTCTTTTTATGATCCCGATTTTGTTTAGGATGAAGGGCATATTAATAAACATAGTCGTAAACTCTATTCACGATTCCGTCCGTTGGACTCGATGCAAAATATTCTGCTATTTAGTTGTGCATTAATAGAAATACATGCAAACAATTTTAAACAAAACATGAAATCATGACTGGCTTTCTAACTGTTTCAAGTCAGTGTGCTTG